>JABXNX010000189.1:0-36629 GCA_014843695.1 Archivesica marissinica | reverse complement strand
CATACAATGGTAACGGACATACGTTAGGTCGGGTACATACAATGGTAACGGACATACGTTAGGTCTGGTACATACAATGGTAACGGCATACAATGGTAACGGACATACGTTAGGTCTGGTACATACAATGGTAACGGGCATACACTGGTAACGGACATACAATGGTAACGGACATACGTTAGATATGGTACATACAATGATAACGGACATACGTTAGGTCGGGTACATACAATGGTAACGGACATACAATAGTAACGGGACACGATACGTTAGGTCGGGTACATACAAGGGTAACGGAGCCCATTACAATGGGTAATGACATTAACAGTTTAACGGAACATACGTTAGGTCGGGTACATACAATGGTAACGGCCGACAATGGAAGGGCATACAATGGTAACGGACCATTACAATGGGGAACGGACATACGTTAGGTCATTGTACACACAAGGAACGAGCATACAATGGTAATGGGCTTCAATGGTAAACGGACTTTACGTTAGGTCAGTACATACAATGATAACGGGCATGACATGGTAACGGGGCATACACATGGTAACGGAAAATACATGGAACGGGATTGCAATGGTAACGGAATACAACTGGTTACAGGGCCTACAATGGTAACGGACGTACGTTAGGTCATGTACATATAATGGTAACGGGCATACAATGGTAACGGGCATACAATTGTAACGGGCATACAATGGTAAGGGGCATACAATGGTAACGGGCATACAGTCGTAACGGACATACAATGGTAACGGGCATACAATGGTAACGGACATACGTTTGGTCATGTACATACAATGGTAACGGGCATACAATGGTAACGGGCATACAATGGTAACGGACATACAATGGTAACGGACATACGATGATAACGGACATACGTTAGATCATGTACATACTATGGTAACGGACATACAATAGGTCATAAAATGGTAACGGACATACGTTAGGTCATGTACATACAATGGTAACGGACATACAATGGTAACGAACATACGTTAGGTCGGGTACATACAATGTTACCGGGCATACAATGGTAACGAACATACAATTGTAACGGACTTACGTTAGGTCGGGTACATACAATGGTAACGGGCATACAATGGTAACGGACATACAATTGTAACGGACATACATTAGGTCGGGTACATACAATGGTATCGGGCATACAATGGTAACGGGCATACAATGATAATGAACATACGTTAGGTCGGGTACATACAATGGTAACGGACATACAATGGTAACGGGCATACAATGGTAACGGGCATACAATTGTAACGAACTTACAATGGTAACGGGCATACAATGGTAACGGGCATACAATGGTAACGGACATACAATGGTAACGGACATACGTTAGGTCATGTACATACAATGGTAACGGGCATACAATGTTAACGGACTTACAATGGTAACGGGCATACGATGATAACGGACATACGTTAGGTCATGTACATACAATGGTAACGGACATACGTTAGGTCATGTACATACGATGGTAACGGACATACAATGGTAACGAACATACGCTAGGTCGGGTACATACAATGGTACCGGGCATACAATGGTAACGGACATACAATTGTAACGGACATACGTTAGGTCGGGTACATACAATGGTAACGGGCATACAATGGTAACTGACATACATTTTTAACGGACATACGTTAGGTCGGGTACATACAATGGTAACGGGCATACAATGGTAACGGGCATACAATGGTAACGGACATACAATGGTAACGGACATACAATGGTAACGGACATACGTTAGGTCATGTACATACAATGGTAACGGGCATACAATGGTTATGGGCATACAATGGTAACGGACATACATTAGGTCATATACATATAATGGTAACGGGTATACAATGGTAACGGTCATACAATGGTAACGGGCATACAAAGGTAACGGGGATACAATGGTAACGGGCATACATTGGTAACGGGCATACAATGGTAACGAACGTACAATGGTAACGGGCATACAATGGTAACGGGCATACATTGGTAACGGACATACGTTTGGTCATGTACATACAATGGTAACGGGCATACAATCATAACGGGCATACAATGGTAACGGACATACGATGATAACGGACATACGTTAGGTCATGTACATACAATGGTAACGGACATAAGTTAGGTCATGTACATACAATGGTAACGGACATACGTTAGGTCATGTACATACAATGGTAACGGACATACAATGGTAACGAACATACGTTAGGTCGGGTACATACAATGGTACCGGGCATACAATGGTAACGGACATACAATTGTAACGGACTTACCTTAGGTCGGGTACATACAATGGTAACGGGCATACACTGGTAACGGAAATACAATTGTAACGGACATACGTTAGGTCGGGTACATACAATGGTATCGGGCATACAATGGTAACGGGCATACATTGGTAATGAACATACGTTAGGTCGGGTACATACAATGGTATCGGGCATACAATGGTAACGGGCATACAATGGTAACGGACATACAATGGTAACGGACATACAATGGTAACGGGCATACAATGGTAACGGACATACAATGGTAACGGGCATACAATGGTAACGGACGTACGTTAGGTCATGTACATACAATGGTAACGGGCATACAATGGTAATGGGCATACAATGGTAACGGGCATACAATGGTAACGGGCATACAATGGTAACGGGCATACAATCGTAACGGACATACAATGGTAACGGGCATACAATGGTAACGGACATACGTTTGGTCATGTACATACAATGGTAACAGTCATACAATGGTAACGGGCATATAATGGTAACGGACATACAATGGTAACGTACATACAATGGTAACGTACATACAATGGTAACGGACATACAATGGTAACGGGCATAAAATGGTAACGGACATACGTTAGGTCATGTACATACAATGATAACGGGCATACAATGGTAACGGGCATACAATGGTAACGGGCATATAATGGTAACGGGCATACAATGGTAACGGACATACAATGGTAACGGGCATACAATGGTAACGGACATACAATAGGTAACGAACATACAATGATAACGGGCATACAATGGTAACGGGCATACAATGGTAACGGAAATACAATGGTAACGGACATACGTTAGGTCATGTACATACAATGGTAACGGCATACAATGTTAACGAACATACAATGGTAATGGGCATACGTGATAACGGACATACGTTAGGTCATGTACATACATGGTAACGGACATACGTTAGGTCATGTACATACAATGGACGGACATACGTTAGGTCATGTAATACAATGGTAACGGACAACAATGGTAACGAACATACGTTAGGTCGTGTACATACAATGGTACCGGGCATACAATGGTAACGGACATACAATTGTAACGGACATACGTTAGGTCGGGTACATACAATGGTAACGGGCATACAATGGTAACTGACATACATTTTTAACGGACATACGTTAGGTCGGGTACATACAATGGTAACGGGCATACAATGGTAACGGGCATACAATGGTAATGAACATACGTTATGTCGGGTACATACAATGGTAACGGGCATACTATGGTAACGGGCATACAATGGTAACGGACATACAATGGTAACGGACATACAGTGGTAACGGACATACGTTAGGTCATGTACATACAATGGTAACGGACATACAATGGTAACGGGCATACAATGGTAACGGACATACGTTAGGTCATGTACATACAATGATAACGGGCATACAAAGGTAATGGGCATACAATTGTAACGGACATACAATGGTAACGGACATACGTTAGCTCATGTATATACAATGGTAACGGGCATACAATGGTAATGGGCATACAATGGTAACGGACATATGTTAGGTCATATACATACAATGGTAACGGGCATACAATGTTAACGGACTTACAATGGTAACGGGCATACGATGATAACGGACATACGTTAGGTCATGTACATACAATGGTAACGGACATACGTTAGGTCATGTACATACGATGGTAACGGACATACAATGGTAACGAACATACGCTAGGTCGGGTACATACAATGGTACCGGGCATACAATGGTAACGGACATACAATGGTAATGAACATACATTAGGTCGGGTACATACAATGGTAACGGGCATACAATGGTAACGGGCATACAATGGTAACGGACATACAATGGTAACGGACATACGTTAGGTCATGTACATACAATGGTAACGGGCATACAATGGTTATGGGCATACAATGGTAACGGACATACATTATGTCATATACATATAATGGTAACGGGTATACAATGGTAACGGTCATACAATGGTAACGGGCATACAAAGGTAACGGGGATACAATGGTAACGGGCATACATTGGTAACGGGCATACAATGGTAACGAACGTACAATGGTAACGGGCATACAATGGTAACGGGCATACAATGGTAAAGGACATACAATTGTAACGGACTTACGTTAGGTCGGGTACATACAATGGTAACGGGCATACAATGGTAACGGACATACAATTATAACGGACTTACGTTAGGTCGGGTACATACAATGGTAACGGGCATACAATGGTAACGGACATATAATGGTAACGGACATACAATGGTAACGGGCATACAATGGTAACGGACATACAATGGTAACGGGCATACAATGGTAACGGACGTACGTTAGGTCATGTACATACAATGGTAACGGGCATACAATGGTAACGGGCATACACTTGTAACGGGCATACAATGGTAAGGGGCATACAATGGTAACGGGCATACAATCGTAACGGACATACAATGGTAACGGGCATACAATGGTAACGGACATACGTTTGGTCATGTACTTACAATGGTAACGGGCATACAATGGTAACGGACATACGTTAGGTCATGTACACACAATGGTAACGAGCATACAATGGTAATGGGCATACAATGGTAACGGACTTACGTTAGGTCATGTACATACAATGATAACAGGCATACAATGGTAACGGGCATACAATGGTAACGGAAATACAATGGTAACGGGCATGCAATGGTAACGGACATACAATGGTAACGGGCATACAATGGTAACGGACGTACGTTAGGTCATGTACATATAATGGTAACGGGCATACAATGGTAACGGGCATACAATTGTAACGGGCATACAATGGTAAGGGGCATACAATGGTAACGGACATACAGTCGTAACGGACATACAATGGTAACGGGCATACAATGGTAACGGACATACGTTTGGTCATGTACATACAATGGTAACGGGCATACAATGGTAACGGGCATACAATGGTAACGGACATACAATGGTAACGGACATACGATGATAACGGACATACGTTAGGTCATGTACATACTATGGTAACGGACATACATTAGGTCATAAAATGGTAACGGACATACGTTAGGTCATGTACATACAATGGTAACGGACATACAATGGTAACGAACATACGTTAGGTCGGGTACATACAATGTTACCGGGCATACAATGGTAACGAACATACAATTGTAACGGACTTACGTTAGGTCGGGTACATACAATGGTAACGGGCATACAATGGTAACGGACATACAATTGTAACGGACATACATTAGGTCGGGTACATACAATGGTATCGGGCATACAATGGTAACGGGCATACAATGATAAGAACATACGTTAGGTCAGGTACATACAATGGTAACGGACATACAATGGTAACGGACATACAATGGTAACGGGCATACAATGTAACGACATACGTTACGACATACAATGGTAACGGACAGGGCATACAATGTAACGAACTACAATGGTAACGGGCATACAATGGTAACGGACATACAATGGTAACGGACATACGTTAGGTCAGTACATACAATGGTAACAGCATACAATGTAACGGACATACAATGGTAACGGGCATACGATGATAACGGACATACGTTAGGTCATGTACATACAATGGTAACGGACATACGTTAGGTCATGTACATACAATGGTAACGGACATACAATGGTAACGAACATACGTTAGGTCGGGTACATACAATGGTACCGGGCATACAATGGTAACGGACATACAATTGTAACGGACATACGTTAGGTCGGGTACATACAATGGTAACGGGCATACAATGGTAACGACATACATTAACGGACATACGTTAGGTCGGGTACATACAATGGTAACGGGCATACAATGGTAACGGGCATACAATGGTAACGGACATACAATGGTAACGGACATACAATGGTAACGGACATACGTTAGGTCATGTACATACAATGGTAACGGGCATACAATGGTTATGGGCATACAATGGTAACGGACATACATTAGGTCATATACATATAATGGTAACGGGTATACAATGGTAACGGTCATACAATGGTAACGGGCATACAAAGGTAACGGGGATACAATGGTAACGGGCATACATTGGTAACGGGCATACAATGGTAACGAACGTACAATGGTAACGGGCATACAATGGTAACGGGCATACATTGGTAACGGACATACGTTTGGTCATGTACATACAATGGTAACGGGCATACAATCATAACGGGCATACAATGGTAACGGACATACGATGATAACGGACATACGTTAGGTCATGTACATACAATGGTAACGGACATAAGTTAGGTCATGTACATACAATGGTAACGGACATACGTTAGGTCATGTACATACAATGGTAACGGACATACAATGGTAACGAACATACGTTAGGTCGGGTACATACAATGGTACCGGGCATACAATGGTAACGGACATACAATTGTAACGGACTTACCTTAGGTCGGGTACATACAATGGTAACGGGCATACACTGGTAACGGAAATACAATTGTAACGGACATACGTTAGGTCGGGTACATACAATGGTATCGGGCATACAATGGTAACGGGCATACATTGGTAATGAACATACGTTAGGTCGGGTACATACAATGGTATCGGGCATACAATGGTAACGGGCATACAATGGTAACGGACATACAATGGTAACGGACATACAATGGTAACGGGCATACAATGGTAACGGACATACAATGGTAACGGGCATACAATGGTAACGGACGTACGTTAGGTCATGTACATACAATGGTAACGGGCATACAATGGTAATGGGCATACAATGGTAACGGGCATACAATGGTAACGGGCATACAATGGTAACGGGCATACAATCGTAACGGACATACAATGGTAACGGGCATACAATGGTAACGGACATACGTTTGGTCATGTACATACAATGGTAACAGTCATACAATGGTAACGGGCATATAATGGTAACGGACATACAATGGTAACGGACATACGTTAGGTCATGTACATACAATGGTAACGGGCATACAATGGTAATGGGCATAAAATGGTAACGGACATACGTTAGGTCATGTACATACAATGATAACGGGCATACAATGGTAACGGGCATACAATGGTAACGGAAATACAATGGAAACGGTCATATAATGGTAACGGGCATACAATGGTAACGGACATACAATGGTAACGGGCATACAATGGTAACGGGCATACAATGGTAACGATCTTACAATGGTAACGGGCATACAATGGTAACGGGCATACAATGGTAACGGACATACAATGATAACGGACATACGTTAGGTCATGTACATACAATGGTAACGGCATACAATGCTAACGAACATACAATGGTAATGGGCATACAATGATAACGGACATACGTTAGGTCATGTACATACAATGGTAACGGACATACGTTAGGTCATGTACATACAATGGTAACGGACATACGTTAGGTCATGTACATACAATGGTAACGGACATACAATGGTAACGAACATACGTTAGGTCGTGTACATACAATGGTACCGGGCATACAATGGTAACGGACATACAATTGTAACGGACATACGTTAGGTCGGGTACATACAATGGTAACGGGCATACAATGATAACTGACATACATTTTTAACGGACATACGTTAGGTCGGGTACATACAATGGTAACGGGCATACAATGGTAACGGGCATACAATGGTAATGAACATACGTTATGTCGGGTACATACAATGGTAACGGGCATACAATGGTAACGGGCATACAATGGTAACGGACATACAATGGTAACGGACATACAGTGGTAACGGACATACGTTAGGTCATGTACATACAATGGTAACGGACATACAATGGTAACGGGCATACAATGGTAACGGACATACGTTAGGTCATGTACATACAATGATAACGGGCATACAAAGGTAATGGGCATACAATTGTAACGGACATACAATGGTAACGGACATACGTTAGGTCATGTATATACAATGGTAACGGGCATACAATGGTAATGGGCATACAATGGTAACGGACATATGTTAGGTCATATACATACAATGGTAACGGGTATACAATGGTAACGGTCATACAATGGTAACAGGCATACAATGGTAACGGAGATACAAATGTAACGGGCATACAATGGTAATGGGCATACAATGGTAACGAACGTACAATGGTAACGGGCATACAATGGTAACGGGCATACATTGGTAACGGACATACAATGGTAACGGACATACGTTAGGTCATGTACATACAATGGTAACGGGCATACAATGGTAACGGACATACAATGGTAACGGGCATACAATGATAACGGTCATACGTTAGGTCGGGTACATTCAATGGTAACGGACATACAATGGTAACGGGCATACGATGATAACGGACATACGTTAGGTCATGTACATACAATGGTAACGGACATACGTTAGGTCATGTACATACAATGGTAACGGACATACAATGGTAACGAACATACGTTAGGTCGGGTACATACAGTGGTACCGGGCATACAATGGTAACGGACATACAATTATAACGGACATACGTTAGGTCGGTTACATACAATGGTAACGGACGTACAATGGTAACGGACATGCGTTAGGTCGGGTACATACAATGGTAACGGGCATACAATGGTAACGGACATACAATGATAACGGACATACGTTAGGTCATGTACATACAATCATAACGGGCATACAATGGGAACGGACATACAATGGTAACGGACATACGCTAGGTCATGTATATATAATGATAACGGACACACGTTAGGTCATGTACATACAATAGTAACGGACATACGTTAGGTCATGTACATACAATGGTAACGGACATACAATGGTAACGGACATACGTTATGTCTGGTACATACAATGGTAACGGACACACAATGGTAACGGACATACGTTGGGTCAAGTACATACAATGGTATCGGACATACAATGGTAACGGGCATATAATGGTAACGGACATACAATGGTAACGCGCATACAATGGTAACGGATATATATTAGGTCGTGTACATACAATGGTAACGGACATACGTTAGGTCGGGTACATACAATGATAACGGACACACGTTAGGTCTGGTACATACAATGTTAACGGGCATACAATGGTAACGGGTATACGTTATGTCGGGTACATACAATGGTAACGGACATACGTTAGGTCGGGTACATACAATGATAACGGACATACGTTTGGTCTCGTACATACAATGGTAACGGCATACAATGGTAACGGACATATGTTAGGTCTGGTACATACAATGGTAATGGTCATACGTTAGGTCGGGTACATACAATGATAACGGACATATGTTAGGTCGGGTACATACAATGATAACGGGCATACAATGGTAACGGACATACGTTTGGTCGGGTACATACAATGGTAACGGGCATACAATGGTAAAGAACATACGTTAGGTCGGGTACATACAATGATAACGGACATACGTTAGGTCTGGTACATACAATGTTAACGGGCATACAATGGTAACGGACATACGTTATGTCGGGTACATACAATGGTAACGGACATACGTTAGGTCGGGTACATACAATGGTAACGGACATACGTTAGGTCTGGTACATACAATGGTAACGGCATACAATGGTAACGGACATACGTTAGGTCTGGTACATACAATGGTAACGGGCATACACTGGTAACGGACATACAATGGTAACGGACATACGTTAGATATGGTACATACAATGATAACGGACATACGTTAGGTCGGGTACATACAATGGTAACGGACATACAATAGTAACGGGCATACAATGGTAACGGACATACGTTAGATATAGTACATACAATGATAACGGACATACGTTAGGTCGGGTACATACAATGGTAACGGGCATACAATGCTAACGGACATACGTTAGGTCGGGTACATACAATGGTAACGGCATACAATGGTAACGGACATAAGTTAGGTCGGGTACATACAATGATAACGGACATACGTTAGGTCTGGTACATACAATGGTAACGGGCATACAATGGTAACGGACATACGTTAGGTCGGGTACATACAATGATAACGGACATATGTTAGGTCGGGTACATACAATGGTAACGGGCATACAATGGTAACTGACATCATTAGGTCGGGTACATACAATGGTAACGGGCATACGTTAGGTCTGGTACATACAATGGTAACGGGCATACAATGGTAACAGACGTACGTTAGGTCGGGTACATACAATGATAACGGACATATGTTAGGTCGGGTACATACAATGGTAACGGGCATACAATGGTAACGGACATACGTTATGTCGGGTACATACAATGGTAACGGACATACAATGGTAACGGACATACAATGGTAACGCATACAATGGTAACGGGCATACAATGGTAACGGAATACAATGGTAACGGACATATAATGGTAACGGTCATACAATGGTAACGGACATACAATGGTAACCGGCATACAATGGTAACGGACATACAATGATAACAGACATACAATGGCAACGGGCATACAATGGTAACGGACATACAATGGTAACGGACATACAATGGTAACGGACATACAATGGTAACGGACATACAATGGTAACGGACATACGTTAGATCGGGTACATACAATGATAACGGACATACGTTAGGTCTGGTACATACAATTGTAACGGACATACAATGGTAACGGGCATACAATGGTAACGGACATACGTTAGATCTGGTACATACAATGATAACGAACATACGTTAGATCGGTACATACAATGGTAACGGGCATACAATGCTAACGGACATACGTTAGGTCGGGTACATACAATGGTAACGGACGTACAATGGTAACGGACATACAAAGGTAACGGACATACAATGGTAAGGGACATACAATGGTAACGGACATACAATGGTAACTGACATACAATGGTAACGGTCGTACAATGGTAACGGACATACGTTATGGCGGGTACATACAATGCTAACGGGCACACCATGGTATCGGACATACAATGGTAACGGGCATATAATGGTAACGGACATACAATGGTAACGGACATTCAATGGTAAATGTTATACGTTAGGTCTGGTACATAAAATGGTAACGGACACACGTTAGATCGGGTACGTACAATGGTAACGGACATACGTTAGGTCGGTTACGTACAATTGTAACGGACATACGTTAGGTCGGGTACATACAATGATAACGGACATACGCTAGGTCTGATACATACAATGGTAATGGGCATACAATGGTAACGGACATATGTTAGGTCGGGTACATACAATGGTAACGGACATACGTTAGGTCGGGTACATACAATGATAACGGACACACGTTAGGTCTGGTACATACAATGTTAATGGGCATACAATGGTAACGGACATACGTTATGTCGGGTACATACAATGGTAACGGACATACGTTAGTTCGGGTACATACAATGATAACGGACATACGTTAGGTCTGGTACATACAATGGTAACGGCATACAATGGTAGCGGACATACGTTAGGTCTGGTACATACAATGGTAACGGGCATACAATGGAAACGGACATCGTTAGGTCGGGTACATACAGTGATAACGGACATATGTTAGGTCGTGTACATACAATGGTAACGGGCATACAATGGTAATGGACATACGTTAGGTCGGGTACATACAATGGTAACGGGCATACGTTAGGTCGGGTACATACAATGGTAACGGGCATACAATGGTAACGGGCATACGTTAGGTCGGGTACATACAATGGTAACGGACGTACAATGGTAACGGACATAAAATGGTAACGGACATACAATGGTAAGGGACACACAATGGTAACGGACATACAATGGTAACTGACATACAATGGTAACGGTCATACAATGGTAACGGACATACGTTATGGCGGGTACATACAATGGTAACGGACACACAATGGTAATGGACCTACAATGGTAACGGACATACGTTAGGTCGGGTACATACAATGGTAACGGACACACAATGGTAACGGACATACAATGGTAACGGACACACATTGGTAACGGGCATACAATGGTAACGGACATACAATGGTAATGGACATACAATGGTAACGGACATACAATGGTAACTGACATACAATGGTGACGGTCATACAATGGTAACGGACATATGTTATGGCGGGTACATACAATTGTAACGGACATACATTAGGTCGGAACATACAATGGTAACGGACACACAATGGTAACGGACATACGTTAGGTCGGGTACATACAATGGTAGCGGACATACAATGGTAACGGGCATATAATGGTAACGGACATACAATGGTAACGGACATTCAATGGTAACGGTTATACGTTAGGTCTGGTACATAAAATGGTAACGAACACACGTTAGATCGGGTACGTACAATGGTAACGGACATACGTTAGGTCGGTTACGTACAATTGTAACGGACATACCTTAGGTCGTGTACATACAATGATAACGGACATACGCTAGGTCTGGTACATACAATGGTAACGGGCATACAATGGTAACGGACATATGTTAGGTCGGGTACATACAATAGTAACGGACATACGTTAGGTCGGGTACATACAATGATAACGGACACACGTTAGGTCTGGTACATACAATGTTAATGGGCATACAATGGTAACGGACATACGTTATGTCGGGTACATACAATGGTAACGGACATACGTTAGTTCGGGTACATACAATGATAATGGACATACGTTAGGTCTGGTACATACATTGGTAACGGCATACAATGGTAACGGACATACGTTAGGTCTGGTACATACAATGGTAACGAGCATACAATGGAAACGGACATCGTTAGGTCGGGTACATACAATGATAACGGACATATGTTAGGTCGGGTACATACAATGGTAACGGGCATACAATGGTAACGGGCATACAATGGTAACGGACATACAATGGTAAGGGACATACAATGGTAACGGACATACAATGGTAACTGACATACAATGGTAACGGTCATACAATGGTAACGGACATACGTTATGGCGGGTACATACAATGGTAACGGACACACAATGGTAATGGACATACAATGGTAACGGACATACGTTTGGTCGGGTACATACAATGTAACGGACACACAATGGTAACGGACATACAATGGTAACGGACACACACTGGTAACGGGCATACAATGGAAACGGACATACAATGGTAATGGACATACAATGGTAACGGACATACAATGGTAACTGATATACAATGGTTACGGTCATACAATGGTAACGGACATATGTTATGGCGGGTACATACAATTGTAACGGACATACATTAGGTCGGAACATACAATGGTAATGGACACACAATGATAACGGACATACGTTAGGTCGGGTACATACAATGGTAGCGGACATACAATGGTAACGGACATACAAATGTAACGGGCATACAATGGTAACTCGCATACAATCGTAACTGACATACAATGGTAACGGACATACAATGGTAACGGACATACAATGGTAACGGGCATACAATGGTAACGGACATACAACGGTAACGGACATACAATGGCAACGGGCATACAATGGTAACGGACATACAATGGTAACGGACATAAAATGGTAACGGACATACAATGGTAAGGGACACACAATGGTAACGGACATACAATGGTAACTGACATACAATGGTAACGGTCATACAATGGTAACGGACATACGTTATGGCGGGTACATACAATGGTAACGGACACACAATGGTAATGGACCTACAATGGTAACGGACATACGTTAGGTCGGGTACATACAATGGTAACGGACACACAATGGTAACGGACATACAATGGTAACGGACACACATTGGTAACGGGCATACAATGGTAACGGACATACAATGGTAATGGACATACAATGGTAACGGACATACAATGGTAACTGACATACAATGGTGACGGTCATACAATGGTAACGGACATATGTTATGGCGGGTACATACAATTGTAACGGACATACATTAGGTCGGAACATACAATGGTAACGGACACACAATGGTAACGGACATACGTTAGGTCGGGTACATACAATGGTAGCGGACATACAATGGTAACGGGCATATAATGGTAACGGACATACAATGGTAACGGACATTCAATGGTAACGGTTATACGTTAGGTCTGGTACATAAAATGGTAACGAACACACGTTAGATCGGGTACGTACAATGGTAACGGACATACGTTAGGTCGGTTACGTACAATTGTAACGGACATACCTTAGGTCGTGTACATACAATGATAACGGACATACGCTAGGTCTGGTACATACAATGGTAACGGGCATACAATGGTAACGGACATATGTTAGGTCGGGTACATACAATAGTAACGGACATACGTTAGGTCGGGTACATACAATGATAACGGACACACGTTAGGTCTGGTACATACAATGTTAATGGGCATACAATGGTAACGGACATACGTTATGTCGGGTACATACAATGGTAACGGACATACGTTAGTTCGGGTACATACAATGATAATGGACATACGTTAGGTCTGGTACATACATTGGTAACGGCATACAATGGTAACGGACATACGTTAGGTCTGGTACATACAATGGTAACGAGCATACAATGGAAACGGACATCGTTAGGTCGGGTACATACAATGATAACGGACATATGTTAGGTCGGGTACATACAATGGTAACGGGCATACAATGGTAACGGGCATACAATGGTAACGGACATACAATGGTAAGGGACATACAATGGTAACGGACATACAATGGTAACTGACATACAATGGTAACGGTCATACAATGGTAACGGACATACGTTATGGCGGGTACATACAATGGTAACGGACACACAATGGTAATGGACATACAATGGTAACGGACATACGTTAGGTCGGGTACATACAATGTAACGGACACACAATGGTAACGGACATACAATGGTAACGGACACACACTGGTAACGGGCATACAATGGTAACGGACATACAATGGTAATGGACATACAATGGTAACGGACATACAATGGTAACTGACATACAATGGTTACGGTCATACAATGGTAATGGACATATGTTATGGCGGGTACATACAATTGTAACGGACATACATTAGGTCGGAACATACAATGGTAATGGACACACAATGATAACGGACATACGTTAGGTCGGGTACATACAATGGTAGCGGACATACAATGGTAACGGACATACAAATGTAACGGGCATACAATGGTAACTCGCATACAATCGTAACTGACATACAATGGTAACGGACATACAATGGTAACGGACATACAATGCTAACGGGCATACAATGGTAACGGACATACAACGGTAACGGACATACAATGGCAACGGGCATACAATGGTAACGGACATACAATGGTAACGGACATACAATGGTAACGGACATACGTTAGATCGGGTACATACAATGATAACGGACATAGGTTAGGTCTCATACATACAATGGTAACGGACATACAATGGTAACGGGTATACAATGGTAAAAGACATACGTTAGGTCGGGTACATACAATGGTAACGGGCATACGTTAGGTCGGGTACATACAATGGTAACGGGCATACAATGGTAACGGACATACGTTAGGTCGGGTACATACAATGGTAACGGACGTACAATGGTAACGGACATACAATGGTAACGGACATACAATGGTAAGGGACATACAATGGTAACGGACATACAATTGTAACTGACATACAATGGTAACGGTCATACAATGGTAACGGACATACGTTATGGCGGGTACATACAATGATAACGGACATATGTTAGGTCGGGTACATACAATGGTAACGGGCATACGTTAGGTCGTGTACATACAATGGTAAAGGGCATACGTTAGGTCGTGTACATACAATGGTAACGGGCATACAATGGTAACGGATATATGTTAGCTCGGGTACATACAATGGTAACGGACGTACAATGGTAACGGACATACAATGGTAATGGACATACGTTAGGTCATGTACATACAATGGTATCGGACATACAATGGTAACGGGCATATAATGGTAACGGACATACAATGGTACGGACATTCAATGATAACGGTTATACGTTAGGTCTGGTACATACAATGGTAACGGACACACGTTAGATCGGGTACGTACAATGGTAACGGACATACGTTAGGTCGGTTACGTACAATGGTAACGGACATACAATGGTAACGGGTATACAATGGTAAAAGACATACGTTAGGTCGGGTACATACAATGGTAACGGGCATACGTTAGGTCGGGTACATACAATGGTAACGGGCATACAATGGTAACGGACATACGTTAGGTCGGGTACATACAATGGTAACGGACGTACAATGGTAACGGACATACAATGGTAACGGACATACAATGGTAAGGGACATACAATGGTAACGGACATACAATTGTAACTGACATACAATGGTAACGGTCATACAATGGTAACGGACATACGTTATGGCGGGTACATACAATGATAACGGACATATGTTAGGTCGGGTACATACAATGGTAACGGGCATACGTTAGGTCGTGTACATACAATGGTAAAGGGCATACGTTAGGTCGTGTACATACAATGGTAACGGGCATACAATGGTAACGGATATATGTTAGCTCGGGTACATACAATGGTAACGGACGTACAATGGTAACGGACATACAATGGTAATGGACATACGTTAGGTCATGTACATACAATGGTATCGGACATACAATGGTAACGGGCATATAATGGTAACGGACATACAATGGTAACGGACATTCAATGATAACGGTTATACGTTAGGTCTGGTACATACAATGGTAACGGACACACGTTAGATCGGGTACGTACAATGGTAACGGACATACGTTAGGTCGGTTACGTACAATGGTAACGGACATACGTTAGGTCGGGTACATACAATGGTAACGGACATACGTTAGGTCGGGTACATACAATGATAACGGACACACGTTAGGTCTGGTACATACAATGTTAACGGGCATAGAATGGTAACGTACATACGTTATGTCGGGTACATACAATGGTAACGGACATACGTTAGTTCGGGTACATACAATGATAACGGACATACGTTAGGTCTGGTACATACAATGGTAACGGCATACAATGGTAACGGACATACGTTAGGTCTGGTACATACAATGGTTACGGGCATACAATGGAAACGGACATACGTTAGGTCGGGTACATACAATGATAAAGGACATATGTTAGATCGGGTACATACAATGGTAACGGGCATACAATGGTAACGGACATACGTTAGGTCGGGTACATACAATGGTAACGGGCATACGTTAGGTCGGGTACATACAATGGTAACGGGCATACAATGGTAACGGACATACGTTAGGTCGGGTACATACAATGGTAACGGACGTACAATGGTAACGGACATACAATGGTAACGGACATACAATGGTAAGTGACATACAATGGTAATAAACATACAATGGTAACTGACATACAATGGTAACGGTCATACAATGGTAACGGACATACGTTATGGCGGGTACATACAATGGTAACGGACACACAATGGTAACGGACATACAATGGTAACGGACATACGTTAGGTCGGGTACATACAATGGTAACGGACACACAATGGTAACGGACATACAATGGTTACGGACACACACTGGTAACGGGCATACAATGGTAACGGACATACAATGGTAACTGACATACAATGGTAACGGTCATACAATGTTAACGGACATACGTTATGGCGGGTACATACAATTGTAACGGACATACGTTAGGTCGGAACATACAATGGTAACGGACACACAATGGTAACGGACATACGTTAGGTCGGGTACATACAATGGTAACGGACAAACAATGGTAACGGACATACAATGGTAACGGGCATACAATGGTAACGGGCATACAATGGTAACGGACATACAATGGTAACGGACATACAATGGTAACGGACATACGGTAGATCAGGTACATACAATGATAACGGGCATACGATAGGTCTGGTACATACAATGGTAACGGGCATACAATGGTAACGGACATACGTTAGATCTGGTACATACAATGATAACGGACATACGTTAGGTCGGGTACATACAATGGTAACGGGCATACAATGGTAACGGACATACGTTAGGTTGGGTACATACAATGGTAACGGACGTACAATGGTAACGGACATACAATGGTAACGGATATACAATGGTAAGGGACATACAATGGTATCGGACATACAATGGTAACTGACATACAATGGTAACGGTCATACAATGGTAACGGACATACGTTATGGCGGTACATACAATGGTAACGGACACACAATGTTAACGGACATACAATGGTAATGGACATACGTTAGGTCATGTACATACAATGGTATCGGACATACAATGGTAACGGGCATATAATGGTAACGGACATACAATGGTAACGGACATTCAATGGTAACGGTTATACGTTAGGTCTGGTACATACAATGGTAACGGACATACGTTAGATCGGGTACGTACAATGGTAACGGACATACGTTAGGTCGGTTACGTACAATGGTAACGGACATACGTTAGATCGGGTACATACAATGATAACGGACATATGTTAGGTCTGGTACATACAATGGTAACGGGC
Organism: Archivesica marissinica; assembly: GCA_014843695.1. NCBI lineage: Eukaryota > Metazoa > Mollusca > Bivalvia > Venerida > Vesicomyidae > Archivesica > Archivesica marissinica. The sequence goes on along the minus strand of JABXNX010000189.1, from coordinate 17,651 downwards.
ATACAATGGTAACGGACATATGTTAGGTCGGGTACATACAATGGTAACGGACATACGTTAGGTCCGGTACATACAATGATAACGGACACACGTTAGGTCTGGTACATACAATGTTAACGGGCATACAATGGTAACGGACATACGTTTTGTCGGGTACATACAATGGTAACGGACATACGTTAGGTCTGGTACCTACAATGGTAACGGGCATACAATGGAAACGTACATACGTTAGGTCGGGTACATACAATGATAACGGACATATGTTAGGTCGGGTACATACAATGGTAACGGACGTACAATTGTAACGGACATACAATGGTAACGGACATACAATGGTAAGGGACATACAATGGTAACGGACATACAATGGTAACTGATATACAATGGTAACGGTCATACAATGGTAACGGACATAGATTATGACGGGTACATACAATGGTAACTGACACACAATGGTAACGGACATACAATGGTAACGGACATACGTTATGTCGGGTACATACAATGGTAACGGACACACAATGGTAACGGACATACAATGGTAACGGACACACACTGGTAACGGGCATACAAAGGTAAAGGACATACAATGGTAATGGACATACAATGGTAACGGACATACAATGGTAACTGACATACAATGGTAACGGTCTTACAATGGTAACGGACATACGTTATGGCGGGTACATACAATGGTAACGGACATACGTTAGGTGGGGTACATACAATGGTAACGGACACACAATGGTAACGGACACACGTTAGGTCGGGTACATACAATGGTAACGGACATACAATGGTAACGGACATACAATGGTAACGGACATACAATGGTAACGGACATATGATGGTAACGGGCATACAATGGTAACGGACATACAATGGTAACGGACATACAATGGTAACGGACATACGGTAGATCAGGTACATACAATGATAACGGGCATACGATAGGTCTGGTACATACAATGGTAACGGGCATACAATGGTAACGGACATACGTTAGATCTGGTACATACAATGATAACGGACATACGTTAGGTCGGGTACATACAATGGTAACGGGCATACAATGGTAACGGACATACGTTAGGTTGGGTACATACAATGGTAACGGACGTACAATTGTAACGGACATACAATGGTAACGGATATACAATGGTAAGGGACATACAATGGTATCGGACATACAATGGTAACTGACATACAATGGTAACGGTCATACAATGGTAACGGACATACGTTATGGCGGTACATACAATGGTAATGGACACACAATGTTAACGGACATACAATGGTAATGGACATACGTTAGGTCATGTACATACAATGGTATCGGACATACAATGGTAACGGGCATATAATGGTAACGGACATACAATGGTAACGGACATTCAATGGTAACGGTTATACGTTAGGTCTGGTACATACAATGGTAACGGACATACGTTAGATCGGGTACGTACAATGGTAACGGACATACGTTAGGTCGGTTACGTACAATGGTAACGGACATACGTTAGATCGGGTACATACAATGATAACGGACATATGTTAGGTCTGGTACATACAATGGTAACGGGCATACAATGGTAACGGACATATGTTAGGTCGGGTACATACAATGGTAACGGACATACGTTAGGTCGGGTACATACAATGATAACGGACACACGTTAGGTCTGGTACATACAATGTTAACGGGCATACAATGGTAACGGACATACGTTTTGTCGGGTACATACAATGGTAACGGACATACGTTAGGTCTGGTACATACAATGGTAACGGGCATACAATGGAAACGTACATACGTTAGGTCGGGTACATACAATGATAACGGACATATGTTAGGTCAGGTACATACAATGGTAACGGACGTACAATTGTAACGGACATACAATGGTAACGGACATACAATGGTAAGGGACATACAATGGTAACGGACATACAATGGTAACTGATATACAATGGTAACGGTCATACAATGGTAACGGACATAGATTATGACGGGTACATACAATGGTAACTGACACACAATGGTAACGGACATACAATGGTAACGGACATACGTTATGTCGGGTACATACAATGGTAACGGACACACAATGGTAACGGACATACAATGGTAACGGACACACACTGGTAACGGGCATACAAAGGTAAAGGACATACAATGGTAATGGACATACAATGGTAACGGACATACAATGGTAACTGACATACAATGGTAACGGTCTTACAATGGTAACGGACATACGTTATGGCGGGTACATACAATGGTAACGGACATACGTTAGGTGGGGTACATACAATGGTAACGGACACACAATGGTAACGGACACACGTTAGGTCGGGTACATACAATGGTAACGGACATACAATGGTAACGGACATACAATGGTAACGGACATACAATGGTAACGGACATATGATGGTAACGGACATACGTTAGATCGGGTACATATAATGATAACGGACATACGTTAGGTCTGGTACATACAATGGTAACGGCATACACTGGTAACGGACATACGTTAGGTCTAGTACATACAATGGTAATGGGCATACAATGGAAACGGACATACGTTAGGTCGGGTACATACAATGATAAAGGACATATGTTAGATCGGGTACATACAATGGTAACGGGCATACAATGGTAACGGACATACGTTAGGTCGGGTACATACAATGGTAACGGGCATACGTTAGGTCGGGTACATACAATGGTAACGGGCATACAATGGTAACGGACATACGTTAGGTCGGGTACATACAATGGTAACGGACGTACAATGGTAACGGACATACAATGGTAACGGACATACAATGGTAAGTGACATACAATGGTAACGGACATACAATGGTAACTGACATACAATGGTAGCGGTCATACAATGGTAACGGACATACGTTATGGCGGGTACATACAATGGTAACGGACACACAATGGTAACGGACATACAATGGTAACGGACATACGTTAGGTCGGGTACATACAATGGTAACGGACACACAATGGTAACGGACATACAATGGTAACGGACACACACTGGTAACGGGCATACAATGGTAACGGACATACAATGGTAATGGAAATACAATGGTAACGGACATACAATGGTAACTGACATACAATGGTAACGGTCATACAATGTTAACGGACATACGTTATGGCGGGTACATACAATTGTAACGGACATACGTTAGGTCGGAACATACAATGGTAACGGACACATAATGGTAACGGACATACGTTAGGTCGGGTACATACAATGGTAACGGACAAACAATGGTAACGGACATACAATGGTAACGGGCATACAATGGTAACGGGCATACAATGGTAACGGACATACAATGGTAACGGACATACAATGGTAACGGACATACAATGGTAACGGGTATACAATGGTAACGGACATACAATGGTAACGGACATACAATGGCAACGGGCATACAATGGTAACGGACATACAATGGTAACGGACATACAATGGTAACGGACATACAATGGTAACGGACATACAATGGTAACGGACATACAATGGTAACGGACATACTGTAGATCAGGTACATACAATGCTAACGGACATACGATACGTCTGGTACATACAATGGTAACGGGCATACAATGGTAACGGACATACGTTAGATCTGGTACATACAATGATAACTGACATACGTTAGGTCGGGTACATACAATGGTAACGGGCATACAATGGTAACGGACATACGTTAGGTCGGGTACATACAATGGTAACGGACGTACAATGGTAACGGACATACAATGGTAACGGATATACAATGGTAAGGGACATACAATGGTATCGGACATACAATGGTAATGACATACAATGGTAACGGACATACAATGGTAACGGACATACGTTATGTCTGGTACATACAATGGTAACGGACACACAATGGTAACGGACATACGTTGGGTCAAGTACATACAATGGTATCGGACATACAATGGTAACGGGCATATAATGGTAACGGACATACAATGGTAACGCGCATACAATGGTAACGGATATATATTAGGTCGGGTACATACAATGGTAACGGACATACGTTAGGTCGGGTACATACAATGATAACGGACACACGTTAGGTCTGGTACATACAATGTTAACGGGCATACAATGGTAACGGGTATACTTATGTCGGGTACATACAATGGTAACGGACATACGTTAGGTCGGGTACATACAATGATAACGGACATACGTTTGGTCTCGTACATACAATGGTAACGGCATACAATGGTAACGGACATATGTTAGGTCTGGTACATACAATGGTAATGGTCATACGTTAGGTCGGGTACATACAATGATAACGGACATATGTTAGGTCGGGTACATACAATGATAACGGGCATACAATGGTAACGGACATACGTTTGGTCGGGTACATACAATGGTAACGGGCATACAATGGTAAAGAACATACGTTAGGTCGGGTACATACAATGATAACGGACATACGTTAGGTCTGGTACATACAATGTTAACGGGCATACAATGGTAACGGACATACGTTATGTCGGGTACATACAATGGTAACGGACATACGTTAGGTCGGGTACATACAATGGTAACGGACATACGTTAGGTCTGGTACATACAATGGTAACGGCATACAATGGTAACGGACATAGGTTAGGTCTGCTACATACAATGGTAACGGACATACACTGGTAACGGACATACAATGGTAACGGACATACGTTAGATATGGTACATACAATGATAACGGACATACGTTAGGTCGGGTACATACAATGGTAACGGACATACAATAGTAACGGGCATACAATGGTAACGGACATACGTTAGATATGGTACATACAATGATAACGGACATACGTTAGGTCGGGTACATACAATGGTAACGGGCATACAATGCTAACGGACATACGTTAGGTCGGGTACATACAATGGTAACGGCATACAATGGTAACGGACATAAGTTAGGTCGGGTACATACAATGATAACGGACATACGTTAGTTCTGGTACATACAATGGTAACGGGCATACAATGGTAACGGACATACGTTAGGTCGGGTACATACAATGATAACGGACATATGTTAGGTCGGGTACATACAATGGTAACGGGCATACAATGGTAACTGACATCATTAGGTCGGGTACATACAATGGTAACGGGCATACGTTAGGTCTGGTACATACAATGGTAACGGGCATACAATGGTAACTGACATCATTAGGTCGGGTACATACAATGATAACGGACATACGTTAGGTCTGGTACATACAATGGTAACGGACATACAATGGTAACGGGCATACAATGGTAACGGACATACGTTAGATCTGGTACATACAATGATAACGGACATACGTTAGGTCTGGTACATACATTGCAAGGTACAATACATTACGCGTTGCAACAGGGACTGCACTGCAAAGGTACAATACATTACGTGTTGCAACAGGGACTGCACTGCAAGGTACAATACATTACGAGTTGCAACCGGGACTGCACTGCAAGGTACAATACATTACGAGTTGCAACAGGGACTGCACTGCAAGTTACGATACATTACGAGTTGCACAGGGACTGCACTGCAAGGTACAATACATTACGAGTTGCAACAGGGACTACACTGCACGGTACAATACATTACGTGTTGCAACAGGGACTACACTGCAAGATACAATAAAATACGAGTTGCAACAGGGAATGCACTGCAAGGTACAATACATTACGAGTTGCAACAGGGACTGCTCTGTAAGGTACAATACAGTACGAGTTGCAACAGGGACTGCACTGCAAGGTACAATACATTACGAGTTGCAACAGGGACTGCACTGCAAGAGACACTACATTACGAGTTGCATCAGGGACTGCACTGCAAGGTACAATATATTACGAGTTGCATCAGGGACTGCACTGCAAGGTACAATACATTACGAGTTGCAACAGGGACTGCACTGCAAGGTACAATACATTACGCGTTGCAACAGGGACTGCACTGCAAGGTACAATACATTACGTGTTGTAACAGGGACTGCACTGCAAGGTACACTACATAACGTGTTGCAACAGGGACTGCACTGCAAGGTACACTACATTACGTGTTGCAACAGGGACTGCACTGAAAGGTACACTACATTGCGTGTTGCAACAGGGACTGCACTGCAAGGTACAATACATTACGAGTTGCAACAGGGGCTGCACTGCGAGGTACAACTCAATACTCGCTACAACTTGGACGGCGGTATTGCGAGGTACATGCCGGATATCAAACCTTATCGTACACACTGGAGTCGTAGAGCTGTTCCCACTAGATTGTTTGCCCTCTTAATATAGATCAAGGTGATATGATCGTACATAATGTCCATCAATAAACGGATCAATATATACCTAGAATTATGACGATATTGTAATTACTATGCAGTATTAGTATGGTTCTGATGAATATGTTAATATTAAATGCCTTGCCTAAGGGCACAATCGTAACGGCACCAGCGGGGCTCGAAATCCGGATCTTTCGCACCTGAAACGAACGCGCATACACTGCGCTATCACGACTTCCATGTTGCCTCTTCTCTCTCTCTCCCTCGTGGCGATGGATTCCATCAGGAATGATGTCTCGAGAGTGATTAATATAAGTTGTAAGAACGTGTTTCGCAATCTAGCTAAAATAAATTTGTATAAACTAATATGTTAATATAATTACAGTCAAACCTGTGTTAGTGGTCATCTCCATTAAGCAACCAACCTGTATTAAGCAGCCAGTTTTCGTATTCCCACATATGGTGTTTCATTATGCATTTCACCCCTACCTGTGCTAAGCAGCAACTTGTTGTGATTCCCTTGGTTGGCTGCTTAAGACAGGTTTGATTGTATATAATATAATTATTAAATCATTCCTGTTCCGGGATGATTTTAGAGATTTTGATATTTAATTTCGAAGACTACCAAACTGTGTCACTAATTGCCGAAATCTACAAATGGTACAGATAAAGTCTACATAGTTCAGTCATTTGATGACATGGTCTGGAAATCTGCAAATGACACAGATAGATTTTACAAAGTACAATCAATTGCTAGCATGATCTGGAAATCTACAAATGGTGCATATATAGTCTACAAAGTACAGTTAATTTCTAGCATAATCTGGAAATCTACAAATGGTACAGATATAGTCTACAAAGTACAGTTAATTGCTAGCATGATCTGGAAATCTACAAATGGTACATATATAGTCTGCAAAGTACAGTCAATTGCTAGCATGATCTGGAAACCTACAAATGGTACAGATATAGTCTACAGAGTACAGTTAATTGCTAGCATGATCTGAAAATCTACAAATGGGGCATATATAGTCTACAAAGTACAGATAATTGCTAGCATGATCTGGAAACCTACAAATGGTACATATATAGTCTACAAAGTACAGTTAATTGCTAGCATGATCTGGAAACCTACAAATGGTACAGATATAGTCTACAAAGTACAATCAATTGCTAGCATGATCTGGAAACCTACAAATGGTACATATATAGTCTACAAAGTACAGTCAAGTGTTGGCGTGGTCAGTGGAAATCAATAAATGACACAGCTATTGTATTCAAAGTACAGTCAATTGATGGCATTGTCAGTGGAAATCTACAAAATACACGGATGATAATAACATTAGGTTGTGACCTGCAGTAATATCCATCATCCATTGACCGCTAATTAATCATTCTCGAAAACAAATCATATTCCACATAATTATGGCGACTCGTTCACAATATCCTGACCTCGAGAACATATTCGTATATTGCTATTTTTATGATACGAAACATCTAAACAAGCACGCCGGTGTTTCGTAGGTCAGAATATTGTTCAATTTGAACTGAGACTAATGTTCGTTTAATTTCAATCAACTATGTTCTGTAACAAACGTAATATATCTTGATGGTTAGAGACGAAACTACGAGTGTTCCTTTTTATTTGTCATCAATGTGAGTACTATGGAAGCTCTATGTTCTATTTATCATATTACGAAACATTTAAATTTTAAGAATTAAATTTGAAGTTATAAATTTTAAACCCCCCCCCCCACCCACCAAGGGCGCTGTTCGCACATTCATTTCTTTTCTGTTATTTACAATACTCTGTAACACTGTTTCGGCGGGATAAGCCCACATTTCTTAAGGCTTACCCCAGTTTCTGTTTCAGCAATATGAAAACCGGAAGTTATTATATCTAAGAAGCCAAACAAAAGACGACGACGTGACACTTCCCTTTAGAACGTGCGGTATTTACATTGATCTTGAACCTTTCAGGTGTTTCATCACGTCGCAGTCTCTAGTTAAGGAATAAAAGTAGTGTTTGTTTATTATAGTGTCACCCCTATATAAAGGGCCAGTTTTTCTGACTTAAGAGACAACCTCTTGTTATGAACAGTAGTACTTCCTGAATCTTACACTTGTATATAGGTCAGGCGCCAGGCTGATAGACAATCGTTAACCTTTATTTAACTAGTTTGCGACTCACCAACCGGCCATATCAGAACAAACCCCTTCGACCTCCGGCTCCGTGAGACTCGTACCTGGCAAGTTGTTCCGTTTGCCAAATAAGACTCTATAGTATTTCCCGCCTCTCTATGGTGTACTTGGCTGCTGATAACTTGATCTCCCTCCGTGTCATCATGTTTTTATTTATTCTAATGATCTCCTGTGAGATATATTATATAATATCATACTTGCTTTTTGTGTGTTTTACGTTTATTTATCGTCGCTACCGGTAGTGACGATAAATAAACGTCAAACACACACAATGAAACATTCGGCAACACTGGTTTTCGTTTTGCACGGGAAAATAGTGTTTATCCTCGAATGTATTGTACTGAATGAAAACTGCGTGTGGTGCCGTACGTGGTACATCAACATTAATATATATCATACGCCACCGCAGCAGTCAATATCGACATGTTTATAGCGCGTCGATATTTATAACATCTTCATGTCTTCTAATCACGTAGTTTCACGTTTATCTAGCATCATAATAATTAACATTACCCATGTTATTAATGATCATATCTGTCGTGATTAGACATTTCTTGGAACTTAGGCGTAAGTCATAATACACGATATTCTTTTACAACAACAACGGAAATGATATTCCACGCACGGATAGACATTGCACGCAACTGGATCATGATATTTAAGAAATAATAAGTATCAACCGTGGTATATCGCAGAATAACCCGAGTTTGAAGTTCTTACGAGGATTATTCTGCGATATACCACGGTTGATACTTATTATTTCGATTCTAATTTCTAACACGACTTACTTCTAATAATTTTAGACGAGAATCCAAGGATTATTTTCTTCAAACGCCGTGCTACTCCGCTGCATTTGGCTTTCGAAATTTCCTCCTGCGTAAGAGGTAGAATTTACTCTACAAATATGTATGTTATTAGCTAGGTCGTGTTAGAATTACAGTTTGTCCTAGTTTGTAAACCAAGTAGTTGTTGGAGAGGAATTAACCCATTCAACACCAAGTAACTGACATGGACTGGTCCATGATATTTTCAGACCAATAAATTAATAAGAAAATTACATTTGGACCAGTTCATTTATCAAAATGGGTAATTATGTCTAAAAATAGTCATATCACTGGCAAAAAGTGCAGATCCTGATGAGACGGCTCGTCACGAGCCGGCTCATCTGGATCTACACTTTTTGTAAGCCTATTTAGAGGTATGTGGTGTTGAAAGGGTTAATATAAGTTTTCTGAAAACTTGTTTTCCAATCCAAACCATTCACAATTTATGTAATTTGTAACATTTGTTGTGTTATACATGTATTAGTTATTATTGGAATAAATACTGTTTAAACCAAACCAAGTAGTTCCATATTGCGACGTTTGTCTTTTTACGAATGTTGCTATTAAAACATGCACGCTTAATAGCAAACTTCCAAAACTCGCTTCATAAAATACTGTATGAAATCACCACTCATGTAAGATCATATACTAGAGGACATAGAACACACACACTTCGGACAAGTGTGTTTTACATGAAAAACAATAACTATGTAAATACATAGTTTTAAACATTTTGAAATAGTTTTAGTTGTTCAGTTTGTGTTTTGTAATAAAGATGTGATATATCTTTGATGGAATCCTTCGTATTTCGTGTTCATGTAATAATAATCATATAATGTAGGTGTGCGTTTTCTATGTCCTCTGGTATATATACATATATGTATCAGACTGACCCTGTCAAATATTAAGTAAGAAAGCCCCATATGTACTGTATAATCATGTAGCGTAGAGCTATATCCAGGTATTAGCTCCACAACGTGCACGTCGTGACCTAGACACAGCTCACAGCAGGAAAATGGGTCAAGGACTTCGCTGACGGAAGGCCCGCTAACGGAACAGTAGAAGCCGCATGACTCAGTACGAGCGTCAACATACTAACTTACCTACTTGACGAGACAGCAATGCTCGGTGCTGACGACGGCGGATAGCTGGCCATTGTGTTAGCCGGCTCCTACGAGGAGACATTGAGACGTGACTTCTAGATAGCGACGAGGACCACAGTGAAGAAACCGGAACCATTATTGCTGCTGTGAGCTGACAAATGGTGGAGGATGTGGCCATAAAAGGGACCGCCTTCGAAATATATGATACATAACTTGTCACCCTTCGGATGTTTACATAAGCATCGTAGCAGACAACATAAACTACATGGCCGTCTCGGTCGCTCCAGGGTCTGACCATACCTTCACCACTTCCGATGGTAGTCAGCGATTGTGAAGTGTGTAAACCTTGTCGCAGGTTCGACGGTCAGAAGACCTCAGTACCGTACGCTGCTACTGCTGCGAGATGTGCCACGACCGCAACGTGCACCCATGAAGAGGTCGGCAGGGTCTAATCTCTTGTGTGTGTTTTACGTTTATTTATCGTCGCAACCAGTTGCCCATATGAGCGACGCCTCCTGAAGAGATTAGTCATTTTAGATTTTTGGAGAATATTGCAATGATACAGAGAGACCAATTCCAGAGTCCCCTCTGGTTCTTTTACGTGCACAGTGTATAGCACCGACACGAGACCTCGGTTTAAAATCCCATCTGAACGACTGTTAATTTGATTATGGTTCGACGGGGGATCGAACCTGCGGTCCAGCGTGTTGCCACTGGACTACAGATCCGTTTTTTTAATCTCTTCTAATATATTGCTGCTTATATAGCCTGGGAACAGGCGTCCATATATATTTGCCTAGTCAGTCAAATAAATATATATAAACACCGAGACTATTAATTGGGCCGAATTGAGTTTCTGATGTGTCATTTTGCCAGAAGTTAAAAGGTGAAAAATCGACAAAGTGGAACCCAGGCTACTGCTTGTATGCAAATTGTTTATTTGTTGTTTGTAAACATTTATAAATATTGAAATAAATAATTGTTAAATTAACAACAACAACAACAACAACAACAACAACAACAACAACAACCACTTTATTTCATGTATTGTATGTACTCCATTCGATGTTTATTACAATACAAAAGAATATGAATAAATATTGAAATGAATAATGTTTAAATTAACAACAACAACAACAACAACAACAATAACAACAACAACAACGTTGTTTCATTTACTCCATGTACTGCATTCGATGTTTATTACAATTCAAAAGAATATGAATAGAGACGAAATGAATACAAGACAAAACTAACCAATTCTAACTGGGATGTGCAGATTTGCGAATACATTTTGGGGAGAGCTGTGACACCTATTCATGTGTCATGTGTTATTCTTGAATAAAATATTGTTTAAACTAAGTTAGAGATACGTTATGGGGCTTTATGTTATAAACGCATTATGGGTATTATATTTGAAAAGCATCATGGGACATTGTGTTAGTAACACATATTGAGAGTTTAAGCTTGATGCGCATAAGGGGGGTTTACGTGATAACCGTTGCATGGGGTTTTAAGCTAGAAACGCATTGTTGGGCTTTGATCTAGAAACACCTCTATAGGATTTATGTTAGACAGGCATATTGGGACGTTAAACTAGAAATGCAGTACAGTCAAACCTGTCTTAAGCAGCCACCCAAGGGAATCATAGAAAGTGGCTGCTTAGCACAGGTGGATGCTTAATAGAGGTAAAATGTATAATAAAACAGTATATTGGGAATCTGGCTGCTTAATACAGGTTGGCTGCTTAATAGAGGTGACCACTAACACAGCTTTGACTGTATATATATAGGCCTTAGCAGTAAGATAGATCCATATAAAAGGCAAATAGTTCCACTCTTTAACTAAGACACGGCTTCATTTCTATTTTCAGGTTTGACGAAGCACCGATACATGAATTTTAATATTGTATTTTTATTATTAGTTTATAATTAAATTGATTATAAAACATGAAAATACATTGTTTCTGCATTATATATAGATGTTGTTTAACATTTAACTGCACCCTAGTAAAAGGGGATATTATATTATTCGTTTAGCACCCTGTGCAACAGATGTATCAAATCGCATTCACAGTGAATAATTGTTTACCACGAAACTCGATTGAACCAACTGATGGCGGGTTGCAGTTATTTCAATCGATGTTCGTGTTTCAGTGTATCGCCGTTCTATATAGACCTCAAGTGTTGTATTACGTTGCATATGGTGTGTAATAAATATGACATAAATGTGTATTGCATACCGTTTTCCGAACACGAGCCCTCACTAACTGCAAATTGGCACGATAGTATGTCAATGATCACATGGAACGGTTCGATAGTCAGTGTCAGTGTACATGATTAACAGTGGTCAGTGATTCGGGAGTTCCATTCCCAGCCCCTGCATCCAGGGGTTAATCCAGCGAGGACGTGTTTTCCATTCCCAGCTCCAGAATCCAGGGGATCGTGAGTTCCATTCCCGGCCCCTGCATCCAGGTATTAATCCAGCGAGGTCGTGTGTTCCATTCCCAACTCCAGAATCCAGGGTGACGTGAGTTACATTCCCAGCCCCCTGTATACAGGGGTAGTGATTTCCATTCCCAAGCCTGCATTCATGGGTTAATCCAGCGATGTCGTGTGTTCCATTCCCAGCTCCAGAACCCAGGGTATCGTGACTTCCATTCCCAGCCCCTGCATTCATGGATTAATCCAGTGATGTCGTGTGTACCATTCCCAGCTCCAGAATCCAGGGGGTCGTGACTTCCATTCGCAAGCCCTGCATTCATGGGTTAATCCTGCGAGGTCGTAAGTTCCATTCCCAGGACCAGAATCCAGGGGGCCGTGAGTTCCATTCCCAGCTCCAGAATCCACGGGGTCGTGAGTTCCATTCCCAGCATGTAGCGGTGAAACTATTCCAGTGCCGTCAATTTACGGTATAATATTAATGGAATCTGTTTCCCTTAGAGCAAAGTGTTATAACCTCAGACGCTGCATTACCTGCACACTTAGAATCTAATCAGCCTGTTACCCCCTCAACACTCTCCTTGACAAATCAGTGCAAGACGGATAAAGTTTAAAATGAAAATATGATGGTCCTTGTATGGCTTAAATCGCTATTGGGTGTACAGTGTGATGAGCGACGACTAGACAATATTATAGTATAGTCAGTTGTTACCAGTACTTGCCTGTTCTTGATTGTACACGTGTGACGAGCGACAACTGGACACTATTACAGTCCAATCAGTGCTGGTTACCAGTACTTGCCTGTTCTTGATTGTACACGTGTGACGAGCGACCACTGGACAATATTACAGTCCAATCAGTGCTGGTTACCAATGTGTTCTAGATTATACACGTGTGACGAGCGACCACTAGACAATATTACAGTCCAATCAGTGCTGGTTACCAGTACTTGCCTGTTCTATATTGTACACATGTGAAGAGCGACCACTGGACAATATTACAGTCCAATCAGTGCTGGTTACCAGTACTTGCCTGCTCTAGATTGTACACGTGTGACGAGCGACCACTAGACAATAGTACAGTCCAATCAGTGCTGGTTACCAGTACTTGCCTGTTCTATATTGTACACGTGTGAAGAGCGACCACTGGACAATATTACAGTCCAATCAGTGCTGGTTACCAATACTTGCCTGTTCTATATTGTACACGTGTGACGAGCGACCACTGGACAATATTACAGTCCAATCAGTGCTGGTTACCAGTACTTGCATTACTTCCGGTCAATATTTGAAGTTTGTTATGATTTTCACGGAGACATTTTTAGGATTTTAGACAGTTTATTTGCGATTGCACGTTACTATGGACTTGTGTGTAAATGTTGTGTTTTTCACTTGGAGGACTTTGAGGTGAAGTTATTTTGAATTTATGCATTTATACACGTTTGCTTTACACCTGTCGTCTTCATGTGTTGCTATTTATAGACTATACCTGTACTCTATCACTTACCGGCCTTTCTTTACCTGGAGGACAAGTATATATCGTCCATATAATTGGCGATTCGTCACGCTTAGTTCGGCAGCACACATAGTATGGCGACTAATTATTGCGGATCTGGTTGCGATAATAGTGAGGCTGCAGAGTACGTTGAAGCAATAATGTCTTCACAACAGGCTACACGAGTAACCACACCTGTACAAAGTGGGCGGAAACGTAATGCCTCAGAGCCATGTAATACAGATTCAACAGTGAAAAAAGCACGTGTAACGGCAAAAGCTAAACGTAACCTTAATCAGTCAGTGCCGTCCGAGTCAGTTCTATCAGTCGAACACTTGATTGCCAAGCTCACTGCAGACATACATATGCAGTTTAGTGCTATGAATGAACGTATGGATAAATTAGAATCCAGTTTAGAGCAGAGGATTTCAAACAAGATAGCTCAAATAATCGACAAGAGGGTAAATACAGAACTTAGTCGTATTTGCAAGGATGTTGACAGTCGATTGGAATCCTTTAAAGAGGAAATAAAGTCCGACATCTCCGCTGACCTTCATGATATTAATGACAGAGTGAGGGTACTATCCAATGGCGTACCAGTCAACTCGGGTCAAACGGATGTGAGCCTCAACATTGTTATTAGAGGTCTTCCAGAATCTTCAAATGAAAACACCAGTGTTAAAGTGAACTCACTTATCCGGGACGGTCTTAAGGTTAGTGATGTAACCTTTAGTAAGGTTGAAAGGAAGAAATCATCATCATCAAAACCTGGTATTGTGATTGTTAAATTTAAGTCACACGATGACAAACGAAAAGTGATGGTGAAAAAGTCTAACCTGGGTGATAGTCGTCAATACAAGGATGTTTTCATTCACCATGACCAATCACATATTGACAGACTTATGGCTAATAACTTTCGCACCATCTTAAGTGCCATGAAACAACATGATTTTACGGTTAGAGGCTCTCGTGTTGTACGAGTAAATAGTGATAGACCACGTGAGCAAATGAATCATCGGTCATCGGATCGGGAACGTGACTCTTACTCAGGTAGTGATCGAGGGCCAAGTTACGGTGGAAACCGTGGTGGTAATCGCGACGGTTGGAACAGAGTAGACAGTCGTGGCAGGCACTACAATAGAAGGAATGGAGGTGGACGGCGTGGTGGTCGTAATTAATATAAAGCCGGTTTTTGGAATGTTCGTGGCTTTAATATGAATCCTGATTCTGATAATTTTTTATTAAGATCTGCTTGTATTTTACAGTATAACTTTGATATATTAGCTTTAGCTGAAACTCATTTAATAGATGATAATGTTTTAACTGTTGAAGGTTACCGCTGGTTCGGTCATAACCGGAAACATATTCATAGAAATGCCAGGTCAGGTTCTGGTGGTGTTGGATTTTTAATTAAAGATACACTATGTGATATTTTTTATATTTCTATTTTGAGTGATTCACATGAAGGTATCTTTTGGCTCAAAATGGTTCACAAGTTTGAGCAGTTCACCTTGATGCCATGTGTCTGTTACTTGCCACCAGAAAATTCATCTCGCTATTTTAACGTAAACACCTTTTATGATTGCCTTTTGACAGATATCTATGCTTTTCAGAATGATGGTATGATATATGTATTTGGGGATTTCAACAGTAGATGTGGGGGATTGGACGACTTTATTGCGGGCGTAGATAATATACCGCCTCGTAACATTATAGATTTCACAACTAACTTTTATGGAGAACTGTTCATTGATTTCTTGATAAACACAAATATGTGTATGCTTAATGGTAGAGGTTCTTCGAATAATTTTACCTCCGTGTCTGTTAAGGGGTCGTCTGTTGTTGATTACTGTATTGCTACTCATGATAATTTATGTAACATGATTGATTTTGAGGTTGTTTTAACATCACAACTAATAAATACATCTGGTGATATCCGGGTCTTAGCACCAACTTGTATACCAGATCATTCATTGCTGTCGTGGAATATTGTTAGTGATACCAGTTCATAGTATACGAAAGATATTTCAAATGAGGGTACGTCTTATGATAGATTTGATCTTAGTAATGTAAATAATTATTTCATGAATAGTCATTCTGCTGTGTTACAGATAAATAACGTCATTCAAAAACTAGAACAAGGTTTTCGTTCGCAGAATGATATTGATCTCGTATATGAGGACTGGTGTAATGTAGTGAAGCAAAACATGTATAAAGATATTCCTTTCAAAACTATAAAGAGTGGGTGCAGGAATAAAAAGCGTAAACCTGGTAAATCTTGGTGGAGTGAACATTTAACTAACTTATGGTCTAATCTATGCATTTTGGAAGGTAAATGGTTAAATTGTTCCCATCGTAATGCTAAATTAAAATTCAAAACTGAATATGTTCAAGCACGTAAATTTTTTGATCGGGAAGTACAAAAGGCTAAACGATTTTATTGGTATTCCATGCAAAACGAACTTCTAACAGACTGTAATGTGGACCAGACTAAGTTCTGGAAGTCGATTGGGAAAATTGGCGTAGGTAATTGTAAGAGTAAGCAAATACCGATGAAAGTTACATTAGAAGATGGGTCTACTTCTACTTGTGTCGATGATGTTCTATTTAAGTGGAAGAATGATTTCAGTTCTTTATTTAACAAAGACAGTGTAAGTGAGCCCGTGGCTACTGAAAATAGTAATAATATTGATGGTGTACCATTTAATGAACATATTTCTTTGTTAGAGGTCAAGAAGGCCGTATATAAGGTCAAACGTGGTAAAGCTTGTGGAGTAGACGAACTTCCATCGGAAGTATTAAAAAATGATGCCACTATATTGTTTCTGCATGCCTTATATAATATATGCTTTGAGAATGGTATTACTCCATCATTATGGAATAGATGTATTATTAATCCAATTCCAAAGTCTACAACAGCTGATCCTACAGACCCCATGTCTTATAGAGGCATTTCTCTTGCTTGTACAACATACAAGATATACTGTAATATATTGAATGATAGATTGAGTTCTTGGGTTGAAGACAATGGCATTTTGGCAGATGAACAGAATGGTTTCCGTAAGAAGAGAAGCACTTCCGATCAAATTTCGTCTTTAGTTAATTTAGTTGAAACACGAAAGAAACTTAAGCAATGTACTTATGCAGCTTTCATAGACTTCCGTAAAGCTTACGATTTCATTAATCGTTCTAAATTATGGACACGATTAAATGATATAGGTATTTCTGGTAAAATGGTTCTAGC
>JABXNX010001578.1:0-12273 GCA_014843695.1 Archivesica marissinica | reverse complement strand
TAGGACGGTGATCGACTTTTCTGTATACAAATTGCTTATAGGACTACCGCTAGGACGGGTGATAGGACTACCGCTAGGACGGGTGATCGACTTTTCTGTATATAAATTGTTTATAGGACTGCCGCTAGGACGGGTGATAGGACTGCCGCTAGGACGATGCTCGACTTTTCTGTATACATATTATTTATAGGACTGCCGC
Source organism: Archivesica marissinica (assembly GCA_014843695.1). Lineage (NCBI taxonomy): Eukaryota > Metazoa > Mollusca > Bivalvia > Venerida > Vesicomyidae > Archivesica > Archivesica marissinica. The sequence continues at coordinate 12,074 of JABXNX010001578.1, read as the reverse complement.
TAGGACGGGTCATCGTCTTTTCTGTATATAAATTGTCATAGGACTACCGCTAGGACGGGTGTCGACTTTTATGTATATAAATTGTTTATTGGACTGCTGCTAGGACGATGATCGACTTTTCTGTATATAATTTCTATAGGACTACCGTTAGGATGTGTGATCGACTTTTCTGTATATAAATTGTTTATAGGACTACAGCTAGGACGGTGATCGACTTTTCTGTATATAAATTGCTTATAGGACTACCGCTAGGACGTGTCATCGACTTGTCTGTATATAAATTGTTTATAGGACTACCGCTAGGACGGGTGATCGACTTTTCTGTAAATAAATTGTTTATAGGACTGCCGCTAGGACGGTGATCAATTGTTCTGTATATAAATTGTTTATAGGACTGCCGCTAGGACGGGTGATAGGACTTCCGCTAGGACGGTGATCGACTTTTCTGTATACAAATTGCTTATAGGACTACCGCTAGGACGGTGATCGACTTTTCTGTATACAAATTGCTTATAGGACTACCGCTAGGACGTGTCATCGACTTGTCTGTATATAAATTGTTTATAGGACTACCGCTAGGACGGGTGATCGACTTTTCTGTAAATAAATTGTTTATAGGACTGCCGCTAGGACGGTGATCAATTGTTCTGTATATAAATTGTTTATAGGACTGCCGCTAGGACGGGTGATAGGACTTCCGCTAGGAAGGTGATCGACTTTTCTGTATACACATTTCTTATAGGACTACAGCTAGGACGGGTGATAGGACTGCCGCTAGGACGGTGGTCGACTTTTCTATATACATATTGTTTATAGGACTGCCGCTAGGACGGGTGATAGGACTGCCGCTAGGACGGTGATCGACATTTCTGTATATAAATTGTTTATAGGACTACCGCTAGGACGGGTGATAGTACTGCCGCTAGGACGATGATATACTTTTCTGTATACAAATTGTTTATAGGACTACCGCTAGGACGGGTTATCGACTTTTCTGTATATAAATTGTTTATTGGACTGCCGCCAGGACGGGTGATCGACTTTTCTGTATATAAATTGTTTATAGGACTACCACTAGGACGGGTGCTCGACTTTTCTGTATATAAATTGTTTATAGGACTACCGCTAGGACGGGTGATAGGACTACCGCTAGGACGGGTCATCGACTTTTCTGTATATAAATTGTTTATAGGACTACCGCTAGGACGGGTGATCGACTTTTCTGTATATAAATTGTTTATAGGACTGCCGCTAGGACGGTGATCGATTGTTCTGTATATAAATTGTTTATAGGACTGCCGCTAGGACAGGTGATAGGACTGTCGCTAGGACGGTGATCGACTTTTCTGTATATAAATTGTTTATAGGGCTACCGCTATGACTGGTGACAGGACTGCCGCTAGGACGGGTCATCGACTTTTCTGTATATAAATTGTTTATAGGACTACCGCTAGGACGGGTGATCGACTTTTCTGTATATAAATTGTTTATAGGACTGCAGCTAGGACGGTGATCGATTGTTCTGTATATAAATTGTTTATAGGACTGCCGCTAGGACGGTTGATAGGACTGCTGCTAGGACGGTGGTCGAATTTTCTGTATAGAAATTGCTTATAGGACTACCGCTAGGACGGTGATCGACATTTCTGTATACAAATTGCTTATAGGACTACAGCTAGGACGGGTGATAGGACTACCGCTAGGATGGGTGATAGACTTTTCTGTATATAAATTCTTTATAGGACTGCCGCTAGGACGGTGATCGACTTTTCTATATACATATTGTTTATAGGACTGACGCTAGTACGGGTGATAGGACTGCCGCTAGGACGGTGATCGACTTTTCTGTATACAAATTTCCTATAGGACTACCACTAGGACGGTGATCGACTTTTCTGTATACAAATTTCTTATAGGACTACAGCTAGGACGGGTGATAGGACTGCCGCTAGGACGGTGGTCGACTTTTCTATATACATATTGTTTATAGGACTGCCGCAAGGACGGGTGATAGGACTGCCGTTAGGACGGTGATAGACTTTTCTGTATATAAATTGTTTATAGGACTACCGCTAGGACGGGTGATAGGACTGCCGCTAGGACGATGCTCGACTTTTGTGTATACAAATTATTTATAGGACTGCCGCTAGGACGGGTCATCGACTTTTCTGTATATAAATTGTCTATAGGACTACCGCTAGGACGGGTGATCGACTTTTCTGTATATAAATTGTTTATTGGACTGCCGCCAGGACGGGTGATCGACTTTTCTGTATATAAATTGTTTATAGGACTACCGCTAGGACGGGTGATCGACTTTTCTGTATATAAATTGTTTATAGGACTACCGCTAGGACGGGTGATAGGACTACCGCTAGAACGGGTCATCGACTTTTCTGTATATAAATTGTTTATAGGACTGCCGCTAGGACGGTGATCGATTGTTCTGTATATAAATTGTTTATAGGACTGCCGCTAGGACGGGTGATCGACTTTTCTGTATATACATTGTTTATAGTACTACCGCTAGGACGGGTGATCGAATTTTCTGTATATAAATTGTTTATAGGACTGCAGCTAGGACGGTGATCGATTGTTCTGTATATAAATTGTTTATAGGACTGCCGCTAGGACGGGTGATAGGACTGCTGCTAGGACGGTGGTCGAATTTTCTGTATACAAATTGCTTATAGGACTACCGCTAGGACAGTGATCGACATTTCTGTATACAAATTGCTTATAGGACTACAGCTAGGACGGGTGATAGGACTACCGCTAGGATGGGTGATCGACTTTTCTGTATATAAATTCTTTATAGGACTGCCGCTAGGACGGTGATCGACTTTTCTATATACATATTGTTTATAGGACTGACGCTAGTACGGGTTATAGGACTGCCGCTAGGACGGTGATCGACTTTTCTGTATACAAATTTCTTATAGGACTACCGCTAGGACGGTGATCGACTTTTCTGTATACAAATTTCTTATAGGACTACAGCTAGGACGGGTGATAGGACTGCCGCTAGGACGGTGGTCGACTTTTCTATATACATATTGTTTATAGGACTGCCGCTAGGACGGGTGATAGGACTGCCGCTAGGACGGTGATCGACTTTTCTGTATATAAATTGTTTATAGGACTACCGCTAGGACGGGTGATAGGACTGCCGCTAGGACGATGATCGAATTTTCTGTATACAAATTGTTTATAGGACTGCCGCTAGCACGGGTCATCTACTTTTCTGTATATAAATTGTCTATAGGACTACTTCTAGGACGGGTGATCGAATTTTCTGTATATAAATTGTTTATTGGACTGCCGCTAGGACGGGTGATCGACTTTTCTGTATATAAATTGTTTATAGGACTACAGCTAGGACGGGTGATCGACTTTTCTGTATAAAAATTGTTTATAGGACTACCGCTAGGACGGGTGATAGGACTACCGCTAGGATGGGTCATCGACTTGTCTGTATATAACTTGTTTATAGGACTACCGCTAGGACGGGTGATCGACTTTTCTGTATATAAATTGTTTATAGAACTGCCGCTAGGACGGTGATCAATTGTTCTGTATATAAATTGTTTATAGGACTGCCTCTAGGACGGGTGATAGGACTTCCGCTAGGACGGTGATCGACTTTTCTATATACATATTGTTTATAGGACTGCCGCTAGGACGGGTGATAGGACTGCCGCTAGGACGGTGATCGACTTTTCTGTATATAAATTGTTTATAGGACTACCGCTAGGACGGGTGATAGGACTGCCGCTAGGACGATGATCGAATTTTCTGTATACAAATTGTTTATAGGACTGCCGCTAGCACGGGTCATCTACTTTTCTGTATATAAATTGTCTATAGGACTACTTCTAGGACGGGTGATCGAATTTTCTGTATATAAATTGTTTATTGGACTGCCGCTAGGACGGGTGATCGACTTTTCTGTATATAAATTGTTTATAGGACTACAGCTAGGAAGGGTGATCGACTTTTCTGTATATAAATTGTTTATAGGACTACCGCTAGGACGGGTGATAGGACTACCGCTAGGATGGGTCATCGACTTGTCTGTATATAACTTGTTTATAGGACTACCGCTAGGACGGGTGATCGACTTTTCTGTATATAAATTGTTTATAGAACTGCCGCTAGGACGGTGATCAATTGTTCTGTATATAAATTGTTTATAGGACTGTCTCTAGGACGGGTGATAGGATTTCCGCTAGGACGGTGATCGACTTTTCTGTATACAAATTGCTTATAGGACTACCGCTAGGACGGGTGATAGGACTACTGCTAGGACGGGTGATCGACTTTTCTGTATATAAATTGTTTATAGGACTGCCGCTAGGACGGTGATCGACTTTTCTATATACAAATTGTTTATAGGACTACCGCTAGGACGGGTGATAGGACTGCCGCTAGGACGGTGATAGACATTTCTGTATATAAATTGTTCATAGGACTACCGCTAGGATGGGTGATAGGACTGCCGCTAGGACGATGCTCGACTTTTCTGTATATAAATTGTTTATAGGACTAGAGCTAGGACGGGTGATCGACTTTTCTGTATATAAATTGTTTATAGGACTACCGCTAGGACGGGTGATAGGACTACCGCTAGGACGGGTCATCGAATTGTCTGTATATAAATTGTTTATAGGACTTCCGCTAGGACGGTGATCGACTTTTCTGTATACAAATTGCTTATAGGACTACCGCTAGGACGGGTGATAGGACTACTGCTAGGACGGGTGATCGACTTTTCTGTATATAAATTGTTTATAGGACTACCGCTAGGACGGGTGATCGACTTTTCTGTATATAAATTGTTTATAGGACTGCCGCTAGGACGGGTGATAGGACTGCCGCTAGGACGGTGATAGACTTTTCTGTATATAAATTGTTTATAGGACATCCGCTAGGACGGTGATCGACTTTTCTGTATACAAATTGCTTATAGGACTACCGTTAGGACGGGTGATAGGACTACTGCTAGGACGGGTGATCGACTTTTCTGTATATAAATTGTTTATAGGACTACTGCTAGGACGGGTGATCGACTTTTCTGTATATAAATTGTTTATAGGACTGCCGCTAGGACGGGTGATAGGACTGCCGCTAGGACGGTGATAGACTTTTCTGTATATAAATTGTTTATAGGACTACCGCTAGAACGGGTGATAGGACTGCCGCTAGGACGATGCTCGACTTTTCTGTATACAAATTATTTATAGGACTGCCGCTAGGACGGGTCATCGACTTTTCTGTATATAAATTGTCTATAGGACTACCGCTAGGACGGGTGATCGACTTTTATGTATATAAATTGTTTATTGGACTGCCGCCAGGACGTGTGATCGACTTTTCTGTATATAAATTGTTTATTGGACTGCCGCCAGGACGGGTGATCGACTTTTCTGTATATAAATTGTTTATAGGACTACCACTAGGACGGGTGCTCGACTTTTCTGTATATAAATTGTTTATAGGACTACCGCTAGGACGGGTGATAGGACTACCGCTAGGACGGGTCATCGACTTTTCTGTATATAAATTGTTTATAGGACTACCGCTAGGACGGGTGATCGACTTTTCTGTATATAAATTGTTTATAGGACTGCCGCTAGGACGGTGATCGATTGTTCTGTATATAAATTGTTTATAGGACTGCCGCTAGGACAGGTGATAGGACTGTCGCTAGGACGGTGATCGACTTTTCTGTATATAAATTGTTTATAGGGCTACCGCTATGACTGGTGACAGGACTGCCGCTAGGACGGGTCATCGACTTTTCTGTATATAAATTGTTTATAGGACTACCGCTAGGACGGGTGATCGACTTTTCTGTATATAAATTGTTTATAGGACTGCAGCTAGGACGGTGATCGATTGTTCTGTATATAAATTGTTTATAGGACTGCCGCTAGGACGGTTGATAGGACTGCTGCTAGGACGGTGGTCGAATTTTCTGTATAGAAATTGCTTATAGGACTACCGCTAGGACGGTGATCGACATTTCTGTATACAAATTGCTTATAGGACTACAGCTAGGACGGGTGATAGGACTACCGCTAGGATGGGTGATAGACTTTTCTGTATATAAATTCTTTATAGGACTGCCGCTAGGACGGTGATCGACTTTTCTATATACATATTGTTTATAGGACTGACGCTAGTACGGGTGATAGGACTGCCGCTAGGACGGTGATCGACTTTTCTGTATACAAATTTCCTATAGGACTACCACTAGGACGGTGATCGACTTTTCTGTATACAAATTTTTATAGGACTACAGCTAGGACGGGTGATAGGACTGCCGCTAGGACGGTGGTCGACTTTTCTATATACATATTGTTTATAGGACTGCCGCAAGGACGGGTGATAGGACTGCCGTTAGGACGGTGATAGACTTTTCTGTATATAAATTGTTTATAGGACTACCGCTAGGACGGGTGATAGGACTGCCGCTAGGACGATGCTCGACTTTTGTGTATACAAATTATTTATAGGACTGCCGCTAGGACGGGTCATCGACTTTTCTGTATATAAATTGTCTATAGGACTACCGCTAGGACGGGTGATCGACTTTTCTGTATATAAATTGTTTATTGGACTGCCGCTAGGACGGGTGATCGACTTTTCTGTATATAAATTGTTTATAGGACTGCCGCTAGGACGGGTGATCGACTTTTCTGTATATAAATTGTTTATAGGACTGCCGCTAGGACGGGTGATAGGACTGCCGCTAGGACGGTGATCGACTTTTCTGTATATAAATTGTTTATAGGACTACCGCTAGGACGGTGATCGATTTCTGTATATAAATTGTTTATAGGACTGCCGCTAGGACGGGTGATCGACTTTTCTGTATATAAATTGTTTATAGGACTACCGCTAGGACGGGTGATCGACTTTTCTGTATATAAATTGTTTATAGGACTGCAGCTAGGACGGTGATCGATTGTTCTGTATATAAATTGTTTATAGGACTGCCGCTAGGACGGGTGATAGGACTGCTGCTAGGACGGTGGTCGAATTTTCTGTATACAAATTGCTTATAGGACTACCGCTAGGACGGTGATCGACATTTCTGTATACAAATTGCTTATAGGACTACAGCTAGGACGGGTGATAGGACTACCGCTAGGATGGGTGATCGACTTTTCTGTATATAAATTCTTTATAGGACTGCCGCTAGGACGGTGATCGACTTTTCTATATACATATTGTTTATAGGACTGACGCTAGTACGGGTGATAGGACTGCCGCTAGGACGGTGATCGACTTTTCTGTATACAAATTTCTTATAGGACTACCACTAGGACGGTGATCGACTTTTCTGTATACAAATTTCTTATAGGACTACAGCTAGGACGGGTGATAGGACTGCCGCTAGGACGGTGGTCGACTTTTCTATATACATATTGTTTATAGGACTGCCGCTAGGACGGGTGATAGGACTGCCGCTAGGACGGTGATCGACTTTTCTGTATATAAATTGTTTATAGGACTACCGCTAGGACGGGTGATAGGACTGCCGCTAGGACGATGATCGACTTTTCTGTATACAAATTGTTTATAGGACTGCCGCTAGGACGGGTCATCTACTTTTCTGTATATAAATTGTCTATAGGACTACTTCTAGGACGGGTGATCGAATTTTCTGTATATAAATTGTTTATTGGACTGCCGCTAGGACGGGTGATCGACTTTTCTGTATATAAATTGTTTATAGGACTACAGCTAGGACGGGTGATCGACTTTTCTGTATAAAAATTGTTTATAGGACTACCGCTAGGACGGGTGATAGGACTACCGCTAGGATGGGTCATCGACTTGTCTGTATATAACTTGTTTATAGGACTACCGCTAGGACGGGTGATCGACTTTTCTGTATATAAATTGTTTATAGAACTGCCGCTAGGACGGTGATCAATTGTTCTGTATATAAATTGTTTATAGGACTGTTGGGGGTGTGGTTGTGGGGTGATCGATTTTTCTATATACATATTGTTTATAGGACTGCCGCTAGGACGGGTGATATGACTGCCGCTAGGACGGTGATCGACTTTTCTGTATATAAATTGTTTATAGGACTACCGCTAGGACGGGTGATAGGACTGCCGCTAGGACGATGATCGAATTTTCTGTATACATATTGTTTATAGGACTGCCGCTAGGACGGGTCATCTTCTTTTCTGTATATAAATTGTCTATAGGACTACTTCTAGGACGGGTGATCGAATTTTATGTATATAAATTGTTTATTGGACTGCTGCTAGGACGGGTGATCGACTTTTCTGTATATAAATTGTTTATAGGACTACAGTTAGGATGGGTGATCGACTTTTCTGTATATAAATTGTTTATTTGACTACAGCTAGGACGGGTGATGGTGTGGTGGGTTCGACTTTTCTGTATATAAATTGTTTATAGGACTACCGCTAGGACGTGTGATCGACTTTTCTGTATATAAATTGTTTATAGGACTGCCGCTAGGACGGTGATCAATTGTTCTGTATATAAATTGTTTATAGGACTGTCTCTAGGACGGGTGATAGGATTTCCGCTAGGACGGTGATCGACTTTTCTGTATACAAATTGCTTATAGGACTACCGCTAGGACGGGTGATAGGACTACTGCTAGGACGGGTGATCGACTTTTCTGTATATAAATTGTTTATAGGACTGCCGCTAGGACGGTGATCGACTTTTCTATATACAAATTGTTTATAGGACTACCGCTAGGACGGGTGATAGGACTGCCGCTAGGACGGTGATAGACATTTCTGTATATAAATTGTTCATAGGACTACCGCTAGGATGGGTGATAGGACTGCCGCTAGGACGATGCTCGACTTTTCTGTATATAAATTGTTTATAGGACTAGAGCTAGGACGGGTGATCGACTTTTCTGTATATAAATTGTTTATAGGACTACCGCTAGGACGGGTGATAGGACTACCGCTAGGACGGGTCATCGAATTGTCTGTATATAAATTGTTTATAGGACTTCCGCTAGGACGGTGATCGACTTTTCTGTATACAAATTGCTTATAGGACTACCGCTAGGACGGGTGATAGGACTACTGCTAGGACGGGTCATCGACTTTTCTGTATATAAATTGTTTATAGTACTACCGCTAGGACGGGTGAACAACTTTTCTGTATATAAATTGTTTATAGGACTGCCGCTAGGACGGGTGATAGGACCGCCGCTAGGACGGTGGTCGAATTTTCTGTATACAAATTGCTTATAGGACTATCGCTAGGACGGTGATCGACATTTCTGTATACAAATTGCTTATAGGACTACAGCTAGGACGGGTGATAGGACTACCGCTAGGATGGGTGATCGACTTTTCTGTATATACATTCTTTATAGGACTGCCGCTAGGACGGTGATCGACTTTTCTATATACATATTGTTTATAGGACTGCCGCTAGGACGGGTGATAGGACTGCCGCTAGGACGGTGATAGACTTTTCTGTATATAAATTGTTTATAGGACTACCGCTAGTACGGGTGATAGGACTGCCGCTAGGACGATGATCGACTTTTCTGTATACAAATTGTTTATAGGACTGCCGCTAGGACGGGTGATCGACTTTTCTGTATATAAATTGTTTATTGGACTGCCGCTAGGACGGGTGATCGACTTTTATGTATATATTGTTTATTGGACTGCCGCCAGGACGTGTGATCGACTTTTCTGTATATAAATTGTTTATAGGACTACCGCTAGGACGGGTGATGTTTTTGTTTTTGTGTTAGGACTACCGCTAGGACGGGTGATCGACTTTTCTGTTATATATTGTTTATAGGTGTGGGGGTGATAGGCTACCGCTAGGACGGGTGATCGACTTTTCTGTATATAAATTGTTTATAGGACTGCCGCTAGGACGGTGATCGATTTTTCTGTATATTTATTGTTTATAGGACTGCCGCTAGGGCGGGTTATAGGACTGCCGCTAGGACGGTGATCGACTTTTTCTGTATATAAATTGTTTATAGGACTACCGCTATGACTGGTGACAGGACTGCCGCTAGGAAGGGTCATTGACTTTTCTGTATATAAATTGTTTATAGTATTGCCGCTAGGACGGGTGATCGACTTTTCTGTATATAAATTGTTTATAGGACTGCCGCTAGGACGGTGATCGATTTTTCTGTATATAAATTGTTTATAGGACTGCCGCTAGGACGGGTGATAGGACTGCCGCTAGGACGGTGGTCGAATTTTCTGTATATAAATTGCTTATAGGACTGTCGCTAGGACGGTGATCGACTTTTCTGTATACAAATTGTTTATAGGACTGCAGCTAGGACGGGTGATAGGACTACCGCTAGGATGGGTGATCGAATTTTCTGTATATAAATTGTTTATAGGACTGCCGCTAGGACGGTGATCGACTTTTCTATATACATATTATTTATAGGACTGCCGCTAGGACGGGTGATAGGACTGCCGCTAGGACGGTGATCGACTTTTCTGTATATAAATTTCCTATAGGACTACCACTAGGACGGTGATCGACTTTTTCTGTATACAAATTTCTTATAGGCTACAGCTAGGACGGGTGATGGACTGCGCTAGGACGGTGGTCGACTTTCTATATACATATGTTTATAGGACTGCCGCAAGGACGGGTGATAGGACTGCCGTTAGGACGTGATAGACTTTTCTGTATAAAATTGTTTAGGACTACCGCTAGGACGGTGATAGGACTACCGCTAGGACGGGTGATCGACTTTTCTGTATATAAATTGTTTATTGGACTGCCGCTAGGACGGGTCATCGACTTTTCTGTATATAAATTGTTTATAGGACTACCGCTAGGACGGGTGATCGACTTTTCTGTATATAAATTGTTTATTGGACTGCCGCTAGGGCGGGTGATCGACTTTTCTGTATATAAATTGTTTATAGGACTACCGCTAGGACGGGTGATAGGACTCCCGCTAGGACGGTCATCGACTTTTCTGTATATAAATTGTTTATAGGACTACCGCTAGGATGGGTGATCGACTTTTCTGTATATAAATTGTTTATAGGACTGCCGCTAGGACGGTGATCGATTGTTCTGTATATAAATTGTTTATAGGACTGCCGCTAGGACGGGTGATAGGACTGCCGCTAGGACGGTGATCGACTTTTTTGTATACAAATTGCTGATAGGACTACCGCTAGGACGGTGATCGACTTTTCTGTATATAATTGTTTATAGGACTGCAGCTAGGACGGTGATCGATTGTTCTGTATATAAATTGTTTATAGGACTGCCGCTAGGACGGGTGATAGGACTGCCGCTAGGACGGTGGTCGAATGTTCTGTATACAAATTGCTTATAGGACTACCGCTAGGACGGTGATCGACATTTCTGTATACAAATTGCTTATAGGACTACAGCTAGGACGGGTGATAGGACTACCGCTAGGATGGGTGATCGACTTTTCTGTATATAAATTCTTTATAGGACTGCCGCTAGGACGGTGATCGACTTTTCTATAACATATTGTTTATAGGACTGACGCTAGTACGGGGTTATAGGACTGCCGCTATGACGGTGATCGACTTTCTGTATACAATTTCTTATAGGACCTACCGTCTACGGACGGTGAATCGACTTGTCTGTATACAAATTTCTTATGGACTACAGCTAGGACGGGTGATAGGACTGCCGCTAGGACGGTGGTCGACTTTTCTATATACATAATGTTTATAGGACTGCCGCTAGGACGGGTGATCGCTTTAAAGCAAAACATGTCATTAACACAAAAATAGGATACGAATGAAAAAGAATTCTTCTCCGTAAAGTCCGGAATCTAGATAGAAACGTATTTGAAACACACTATATAAACTACAGAAATATCGATATGCCGTATATGATAGATCACGAATTGGCCCGTCGTCTTAACGAAATATAAACCGAGCGAAGCGAGGTGTATATTTCGTTAAACTGTTCCCATGAGTTGATCTATCTGACTCAGACAACCGTAAATAGTAGGTCGCGGCTACTACGATGTAGAAGCGTGAGACTGTGGCATTTTCTCCTTGGACCAT
>JABXNX010001577.1:0-12276 GCA_014843695.1 Archivesica marissinica | reverse complement strand
CATACTACAACTATATCAGTGTTCTACAAACATAGCACAACCATATCAGTGCTACACAAACATAATACAAATATATATGTGTTCTTCAAACATAATACAACTATATCAGTATTCTACAAACATAATACAACTATATCAGTGCTATGCAAACATTCTACAACTATATCTGTGTTCTACAAACATGATACAACCATATCAGTGATACATAAACATAATACAACTATATCAGTGCTCTACAAATATACTACAACTATGTCAGTGTTCTAAAAACATAACACAACTATATCAGTGTTCTTCAAACAGTCTACAAATATATCAGTGTTCTACACACATAATACAACCATATCAGTGTTACACAAACATAATACAACTATATCAGTGTTCTTCAAACATAATACAACCATATCAGTGTTCTACACAAACATAATACAACTATATCAGTGTTCTACACACATAATACAACCATATCAGTGCTACACAGACATAATACAACCATATCAGTGTTCTACACAAACATAATACAACTATATCAGTGTTCTACACACATAATACAACCATATATGTGTTACACAAACATAATACAACTATATCAGTGTTCTACAAATATAATTCAATTATAATAGTGTTCTTCAAACATAATACAACCATATCATTGCTAAACAAACATAATACAACCATATTAGTGCTACACAAACATAATACAACCATATCAGTGCTACACAGACATAATACAACCATATCAGTAATACACAAACATAATACAACCATATCAGTGTTCTACAAACATAATACAACCACATCTGTTTTCTACAAACACAATAAAACCATATCAGTGTTCTACAAACATAATACAACCATATCAGTGTTCTACAAACATAATACAACCATATCAGTGCTACACACACATAATTCAACCATATCAGTGCTACACAAACATAATACAACTATATCAGTGTTCTACACACATAGTACAATAATATCAGTGTTCTACAAACATAATACAACCATATCAGTGCTATACAAACATACTGCAACTATACCAGTGTTCTACAAACATAATACACCTATATCAGTGTTACACAAACATAATACAACCATATCAGTGCTACACAAACATAATACAACCAAATCAGTGATACACAAACATAATACAACTATATCAGTGTTCTACAAACATAATACCACTCTATTAGTGTTGTATAAACATAATACAACCATACCAGTGCTACACAAACATAATACAACCATATCAGTGTTCTACACACATAATACAATAATATCAGTGTTCTACAAACATAATACAACTATATCAGTGCTAAACAAACATAATACAACCATATCAGTGCTACACAAACATAATACAACTACATCAGTGTTCTACAAACATAATACAACTATATCAGTGTTCTACAAACATATTGCAAATATATCAGTGTTCTACAAACATAATACAACCATATCAGTGCTACACTAACATAATTCAACCATATCAGTGCTCAACAAACATACTACAACTATATCAGTGCTACATAAACATACTACAACCATATCAGTGTTCTACAAACATACTGCAAATATATCAGTGTTCTACAAACATAATACAACCATATCAGTGCTACACAAACATAATACAACCATATCAGTGCTACACAAACATAATACAACCATATCAGTGATCAACAAACATACTACAACTATATCAGTATTCTACAAACATAATACAACTATATCAGTGCTACACAAACATAATACAACCATATCAGTGCTACACAAACATACTACAACCATATCGTGTTCTACAAACATATTACAAATATATCAGTGTTATACAAACATAATACAACAATATCAGTGCTACACAAACATAATACAACTATATCAGTGTTCTACAAACATAATACAACTATATCAGTGTTCTACAAACATACTGCTACCATATCAGTGCTCAACAAACATACTACAACCATATCAGTGTTCTACAAACATACTACAACTATATCAGTGTTCTACAAACATACTGCTACCATATCAGTGCTCAACAAACATAATACAACCATATCAGTGTTCTACAAACATACTACAACTATATCAGTGTTCTACAAACATAGCCAACCATATCAGTGCTACACAAACATAATACAACTATATCAGTGTTCTACAAACATAATACAACTATATCAGTGTTCTACAAACATAATACAACTATATCAGTGCTATGCAAACATTCTACAACTATATCTGTGTTCTACAAACATGATACAACCATATCAGTGATACATAAACATAATACAACTATATCAGTGCTCTACAAATATACTACAACTATGTCAGTGTTCTAAAAACATAACACAACTATATCAGTGTTCTTCAAACATTCTACAAATATATCAGTGTTCTACACACATAATACAACCATATCAGTGTTACACAAACATAATACAACTATATCAGTGTTCTACAAACATAATACAACCATATCAGTGTTCTACACAAACATAATACAACTATATCAGTGTTCTACACACATAATACAACCATATCAGTGCTACACAGACATAATACAACCATATCAGTGCTACACAAACATAATACAACTATATCAGTGTTCTACAAACATAATACAACTATATCAGTGTTCTACAAACATATTGCAAATATATCAGTGTTCTACAAACATAATACAACCATATCAGAGCTACACTAACATAATTCAACCATATCAGTGCTCAACAAACATACTACAACTATATCAGTGCTACACAAACATAATACAACCATATCAGTGCTACACAAACATACTACAACCATATCAGTGTTCTACAAACATATTACAAATATATCAGTGTTCTACAAACATAATACAACTATATCAGTGTTCTACACACATAATACAACCATATCTGTGTTACACAAACATAATACAACTATATCAGTGTTCTACAAATATAATTCAATTATAATAGTGTTCTTCAAACATAATACAACCATATCATTGCTAAACAAAAATAATACAACCATATCAGTGTTCTACAAACATATTGCAAATATATCAGTGGTCTACAAACATAATACAACCATATCAGTGCTACACTATCATAATTCAACCATATCAATGCTCAACAAACATACTACAACTATATCAGTGCTACATAAACATACTACAACCATATCAGTGTTCTACAAACATATTGCTAATATATCAGTGTTCTACAAGCATAATACAACCATATCAGTGCTACACAAACATAATTCAACCATATCAGTGCTACACAAACATAATACAACCAAATCAGTGCTCTACAAACATACTACAACTATATCAGTATTCTACAAACATAATACAACTATATCAGTGCTACACAAACATAATACAATCATATCAGTGCTACACAAACATACTACAACCATATCGTGTTCTACAAACATACTACAAATATATCAGTGTTCTACAAACATAATACAACAATATCAGTGCTACACAAACATAATACAACTATATCAGTGTTCTACAAACATAATACAACTATATCAGTATTCTACAAACATACTGCTACCATATCAGTGCTCATGAAACATACTACAACCATATCAGTGTTCTACAAACATACTACAACTATATCAGTGTTCTACAAACATACTGCTACCATATCATTGCGCAACAAACATAATACAACCATATCAGTGTTCTACAAACATACTACAACTATATCAGTGTTCTACAAACATAGCACAACCATATCAGTGCTACACAAACATAATACAACTATATCAGTGTTCTTCAAACATAATACAACTATATCAGTATTCTACAAACATAATACAACTATATCAGTGCTATGCAAACATTCTACAACTATATCTGTGTTCTACAAACATGATACAACCATATCAGTGATACATAAACATAATACAACTATATCAGTGCTCTACAAATATACTACAACTATGTCAGTGTTCTAAAAACATAACACAACTATATCAGTGTTCTTCAAACATTCTACAAATATATCAGTGTTCTACACACATAATACAACCATATCAGTGTTACACAAACATAATACAACTATATCAGTGTTCTTCAAACATAATACAACCATATCAGTGTTCTACACAAACATAATACAACTATATCAGTGTTCTACACACATAATACAACCATATCAGTGCTACACAGACATAATACAACCATATCAGTGCTACACAAACATAATACAACTATATCAGTGTTCTACAAACATAATACAACTATATCAGTGTTCTACAAACATATTGCAAATATATCAGTGTTCTACAAACATAATACAACCATATCAGAGCTACACTAACATAATTCAACCATATCAGTGCTCAACAAACATACTACAACTATATCAGTGCTACACAAACATAATACAACCATATCAGTGCTACACAAACATACTACAACCATATCAGTGTTCTACAAACATATTGCAAATATATCAGTGTTCTACAAACATAATACAACCATATCAGTGCTACACAAACATAATTCAACCATATCAGTGCTATACAAACATAATACAACCATATCAGTGCTCATCAAATATACTACAACTATATCAGTATTCTACAAACATAATACAACTATATCAGTGCTACACAAACATAATACAAGCATATCAGTGCTATACAAACATAATACAACTATATCAGTGTTCTACAAACATACTGCTACCATATCAGTGCTCAACAAACATACTACATCCATATCAGTGTTCTACAAACATACTACAACTATATCAGTGTTCTACATACATACTGCTACCATATCAGTGTTCAACAAACATAATACAACCAAATCAGTGTTCTACAAACATACTACAACTATATCAGTGTTCTACAAACATAGCACAACCATATCAGAGCTACATAAACATCATACAACTATATCAGTGCTATGTAAACATTCTACAACTATATCAGTGTTCTACAAACATAATACAACTATATCAGTGCTCTACAAATATACTACATCTATATCAGTGTTCTACAAACATAATACAACCATATCAGTGCTACACAAACATAATGCAACTATATTAGTGTTCTACAAACATCATACAACTATATCAGTGTTCTACAAACATAATACAAATATATCAGTGTTCTACAAACATAATACAACAATATCAGTGCTACACACACATAATTCAAACATATCAGTGCTACACAAACATAATACAACTATATCAGTGTTCTACAAACATACTGCTACCATATCAGTGCTCAAGAAACATAATACAACCATATCAGAGTTCTACAAACATACTACAACTATATCAGTGTTCTACACACATAATACAACGTTATCAATGCTAAACAAACATAATACAACTATATCAGTGCTACACAAACATAATACAACCATATCAGTGCTATACAAACATACTACAACCATATCAGTGTTCTACAAACATAATACAACTATAACAGTGTTCTACAAACATACTGCTACCATATCAGTGCTCAAGAAACATACTACAACCATAACAGTGTTCTACAAAATACTACAACTATATCAGTGTTCTACAAACATACTGCTACCATATCAATGCGCAACAAACATAATACAACCATATCAGTGTTCTACAAACATACTACAACTATATCAGTGTTCTACAAACATAGCACAACCATATCAGTGCTACACAAACATAATACAACTATATCAGTGTTCTTCAAACATAATACAACTATATCAGTATTCTACAAACATAATACAACTATATCAGTGCTATGCAAACATTCTACAACTATATCTGTGTTCTACAAACATGATACAACCATATCAGTGATACATAAACATAATACAACTATATCAGTGCTCTACAAATATACTACAACTATGTCAGTGTTCTACAAACATAATACAACCATATCAGTGCTACACAAACATAATGCAACCATATCAGTGCTACACAAACATAATACAACTATATCAGTGTTCTAAAAACATAACACAACTATATCAGTGTTCTTCAAACATACTACAAATATATCAGTGTTCTACACACATAATACAACCATATCAGTGTTACACAAACATAATACAACTATATCAGTGTTCTACAAACATAATACAACCATATCAGAGCTACACTAACATAATACAACCATATCAGTGCTCAACAAACATACTACAACTATATCAGTGCTACACAAACATAATACAACCATATCAGTGCTACACAAACATACTACAACCATATCAGTGTTCTACAAACATATTGCAAATATATCAGTGTTCTACAAACATAATACAACCATATCAGTGCTACACAAACATAATTCAACCATATCAGTGCTACACAAACATAATACAACCATATCAGTGCTCATCAAATATACTACAACTATATCAGTATTCTACAAACATAATACAACTATATCAGTGCTACACAAACATAATACAACCATATCAGTGCTATACAAACATAATACAACTATATCAGTGTTCTACACACATAATACAACAATATCAGTGCTACACAAACATAATACAACTATCAGTGTTCTACAAAACATAATACAACTATATCAGTGTTCTACAAACATATTAAATATATCAGTGTTCTACAAACATAATACAACCATATCAGTGCTACACTAACATAATTCAACCATATCAGTGCTCACAAACATACTACAACTATATCAGTGCTACACAAACATAATACAACCATATCAGTGCTACACAACATACTACAACATATCAGTGTTCTACAAACTATCAATATCAGTGTTCTACAAACATAATACAACCATATCAGTGCTACACAAACATAATACAACCATATCAGTGCTCAACAAACATACTACAACTATATCAGTGTTCTACAAACATAATACAACTATATCAGTGCTACACAAACATAATACAACCATATCAGTGCTACACAAACATACTACAACCATATCGTGTTCTTCAAACATACTACAAATATATCAGTGTTCTACAAACATAATACAACAATATCAGTGCTACACAAACATAATAAAACTATATCAGTGTTCTACAAACATAATACAACTATATGAGTGTTCTACAAACATACTGCTACCATATCAGTGCTCAACAAACATAATACAACCATATCAATGTTCTACAAACATACTACAACTATATCAGTGTTCTACAAACATAGCACAACCATATCAGTGCTACATAAACATCATACAACTATATCAGTGTTCTACAAACATAATACAACTATATCAATATTCTACAAACATAATACAACAATATCAGTGCTATGCAAACATTCTACAATATATCAGTGTTCTACAAACAGAATACAACTATATCAGTGCTCTACAAATATACTACAACTATATCAGTGTTCTACAAACATAATACAACCATATCAGTGCTACACAAACATAATGCAACTATATTAGTGTTCTACAAACATCAAACAACTATATCAGTGTTCTACAAACATAGTACAAATATATCAGTGTTCTACAAACATAATACAACCATATCAGAGCTACACACACATAATTCAATCATAACAGTGCTACACAAACATAATACAACTATATCAGTGTTCTACACACATAATACAATAATATCAGTTATCTACAAACATAATACAACTATATCAGTGTTCTACAAACATAATACATCCATATCAGTGCTATACAAACATACTACAACTATATCAGTGTTCTACAAACATAATACAACTATATCAGTGTTCTTCAAACATACTACAAATATATCAGTGTTCTACACACATAATACAACCATATCAGTGTTACACAAACATAATACAACTATATCAGTGTTCTACAAACATAATACAACCATATCAGTGTTCTACACAAACATAATACAACTATATCAGTGTTCTACACACATAATACAACCATATCAGTGCTACACAGAAATAATACAACCATATCAGTGCTACACAAACATAATACAACTATATCAGTGTTCTACAAACATAATACAACTATATCAGTGTTCTACAAACATATTGCAAATATATCAGTGTTCTACAAACATAATACAACCATATAAGTGCTACACTAACATAATTCAACCATATCAGTGCTCAACAAACATACTACAACTATATCAGTGCTACACAAACATAATACAACCATATCAGTGCTACACAAACATACTACAACCATATCAGTGTTCTACAAACATATTGCAAATATATCAGTGTTCTACAAACATAATACAACTATATCAGTGCTACACAAACATAATACAACTATATCAGTGTTCTACAAACATAATACAACTATATCAGTGTTCTACAAACATAATACAACCATATCAGTGCTCAACAAACATAATACAACTATATCAGTGTTCTACAAACATACTACAACTATATCAGTGTTCTACAAACATAATACAACCATATCAGTGCTACACAAACATAATACAACCATATCAGTGTTCTACAAACATAATACAACTATATCAGTGTTCTACAAACATAATACAACAATATCAGTGCTACACAAACATAATACAATATATCAGTGTTCTACAAACATAATACAACTATATCAGTGTTCTACAAACATACTACAACTATATCAGTGTTCTACAAACATAATACAACCATATCAGTGCTACACAAACATAATCAACTATATCAGTGTCTACAAACATAACAACCATATCAGTGTTCTACAAACATACTACAACTATATCAGTGTTCTACAAACATAATACAACCATATCAGTGCTACACAAACATAATACAACCATATCAGTGCTACACAAACATAATACAACCATATCAGTGTTCTACAAACATACTACAACTATATCAGTATTCTACAAACATAATACAACTATATCAGTGCTACACAAACATAATACAACCATATCAGTGCTATACAAACATAATACAACTATATCACTGTTCTACACACATAATACAACAATATCAGTGCTACACAGACATAATACAACCATATCAGTGCTACACAAACATAATACAACTATATCAGTGTTCTACAAACATAATACAACTATATCAGTGTTCTACAAACATATTGCAAATATATCAGTGTTCTACAAACATAGTACAACCATATAAGTGCTACACTAACATAATTCAACCATATCAGTGCTCAACAAACATACTACAACTATATCAGTGCTACACAAACATAATACAACCATATTAGTGCTACACAAACATACTACAACCATATCAGTGTTCTACAAACATATTGCAAATATATCAGTGTTCTACAAACATAATACAACCATATCAGTGCTACACAAACATAATACAACCATATCAGTGCTCAATAAATATACTACAACTATATCAGTATTCTACAAACATAATACAACTATATCAGTGCTACACAAACATACTACAACCATATCGTGTTCTTCAAACATACTACAAATATATCAGTGTTCTACAAACATAATACAACTATATGAGTGTTCTACAAACATACTGCTACCATATCAGTGCTCAACAAACATAATACAACCATATCAATGTTCTACAAACATACTACAACTATATCAGTGTTCTACAAACATAGCACAACCATATCAGTGCTACATAAACATCATACAACTATATCAGTGTTCTACAAACATAATACAACTATATCAATATTCTACAAACATAATACAACAATATCAGTGCTATGCAAACATTCTACAATATATCAGTGTTCTACAAACAGAATACAACTATATCAGTGCTCTACAAATATACTACAACTATATCAGTGTTCTACAAACATAATACAACCATATCAGTGCTACACAAACATAATGCAACTATATTAGTGTTCTACAAACATCAAACAACTATATCAGTGTTCTACAAACATAGTACAAATATATCAGTGTTCTACAAACATAATACAACCATATCAGAGCTACACACACATAATTCAATCATAACAGTGCTACACAAACATAATACAACTATATCAGTGTTCTACACACATAATACAATAATATCAGTTATCTACAAACATAATACAACTATATCAGTGTTCTACAAACATAATACATCCATATCAGTGCTATACAAACATACTACAACTATATCAGTGTTCTACAAACATAATACAACTATATCAGTGTTCTTCAAACATACTACAAATATATCAGTGTTCTACACACATAATACAACCATATCAGTGTTACACAAACATAATACAACTATATCAGTGTTCTACAAACATAATACAACCATATCAGTGTTCTACACAAACATAATACAACTATATCAGTGTTCTACACACATAATACAACCATATCAGTGCTACACAGAAATAATACAACCATATCAGTGCTACACAAACATAATACAACTATATCAGTGTTCTACAAACATAATACAACTATATCAGTGTTCTACAAACATATTGCAAATATATCAGTGTTCTACAAACATAATACAACCATATAAGTGCTACACTAACATAATTCAACCATATCAGTGCTCAACAAACATACTACAACTATATCAGTGCTACACAAACATAATACAACCATATCAGTGCTACACAAACATACTACAACCATATCAGTGTTCTACAAATATATTGCAAATATATCAGTGTTCTACAAAAATAATACAACTATATCAGTGCTCTACAAATATACTACAACTATATCAGTGTTCTACAAACATAATACAACCATAGCAGTGCTACACAAACATAATACAACCATATCAGTGCTACACAAACATACTACAACCATATCGTGTTCTACAAACATACTACAAATATATCAGTGTTCTACAAACATAATACAACAATATCAGTGCTACACAAACATAATAAAACTATATCAGTGTTCTACAAACATAATACAACTATATCAGTGTTCTACAAACATACTGCTACCATATCAGTGCTCAAAAAACATACTACAACCATATCAGTGTTCTACAAACATACTACAACTATATCAGTGTTCTACAAACATACTGCTACCATATCAGTAGTCACCAAACATAATACAACCATATCAATGTTCTACAAACATACTACAACTATATCAGTGTTCTACAAACATAGCACAACCATATCAGTGCTATACAAACATAATACAACCAAATCAGTGATACACAAACATAATACAACTATATCAGTGTTCTACAAACATAATACAACTATATCAGTGTTGTACAAACATAATACAACCATACCAGTGCTACACAAACATAATTCAACCATATCAGTGTTCTACACACATAATACAACAATATCAGTGTTCTACAAACATAATACAACTATATCAGTGCTAAACAAACATAATACAACCATATCAGTGCTACACAAACATAATACAACCATATCAGTGCTATACAAACATAATACAACTATATCAGTGCTACACAAACATAATACAACCATATCAGTGCTACACAAACATACTACAACCATATCGTGTTCTACAAACATACTACAAATATATCAGTGTTCTACAAACATAATACAACCATATCAGTGCTACACAAACATAATACAACCATATCAGTGTTCTACAAACATAATACAACTATATCAGTGTTCTACAAACATAATACAACCATATCAGTGCTACACAAACATAATACAACCATATCAGTGCTAACAAACATACTACAACTATATCTTGTTCTACAAACATAATACAACTATATCAGTGTTCTACAAACATAATACAACAATATCAGTGCTACACAAACATAATACAACTATATCAGTGTTCTACAAACATACTGCTACCATATCAGTGCTCAACAAACATAATACAACCATATCAGTGCTCTACAAACATACTACAACTATATCAGTGTTCTACAAACATAATACAACCATATCAGTGCTAAACAAACATAATACAACCATATCAGTGCTACACAAACATAATACAACCATATCAGTGCTATACAAACATAATACAACTATATCAGTGTTCTACAAACATAATACAACTATATCAGTGTTCTACAAACATACTGCTACCATATCAGTGCTCAAGAAACATACTACAACCATATCAGTGTTCTACAAACATACTACAACTATATCAGTGTTCTACAAACATACTGCTACCATATCAATGCGCAACAAACATAATACAACCATATCAGTGTTCTACAAACATACTACAACTATATCAGTGTTCTACAAACATAGCACACCTATCAGTGCTACACCAACAGAATACCACTATAATCATGTTCTCAAACATAAGAACCACTATATCAGTATTCCCAACATACTGCTGACCATAATCAAGTGCAC
>JABXNX010001576.1:0-12280 GCA_014843695.1 Archivesica marissinica | reverse complement strand
GACCTAAGAAGGGAACGGTAGCTTCTAAAGTAATCGGAATCTGGGTATAATTTGGACGTCCACAATCTATAATTTGTATACAATATATATATATAATATTCCTACAAATACAACAAAGGCGCGCGTAAATTTACATATTTATTATACGTACATTATTTTATAACACATTGGCATACAACGGTTGTACATATATTTCTAATATTTCGCTAAGTCTATCCGCGCCCTCCGCGGCTTCTCTCCTCAACTGTCTATATCTAAGCCACCATTCCAAGTCATTAATTAAAGACATTGTCACGCACACGAGTCCAGACATGTCTAACGTCTAACAAACAAATTAGCTCCAGTAACGCTGTTTGGTCCGAATGACGAATTTTTGTTAGTTTGCTGTCCATCTAACGCAAACGCTCCGTTGCCTCGTGAGGGAGCCTGTGTACCAAATCCATTATTGTGTCCAAGTGTAACTGGCGCGTTCTTACTGGCCGGGATAAATCCGGGAGCGAACGAGCCGGTATCTCCATTTTTGTAGCCAGTCATTTTCAAGTATATACACGCTGGAGACCATTTTTCGTGTTCTTCCCAAGGCTGATCCGAGGGTTCCCACGACATCACCTTCACGCCGCAAGAGAAACAGGTAACTTTATCCGCGCTTCCGGTATAATAGAAGCCCGCTTTAGCCAAAGACATTTTATTCGGTTGGATCTGCTTCGACCAGTGTTCAAAACTCTGTAGTCGATCTTCGTACAACATCATCTCAGACACGGAAAACTGAGACACTTTGGTTGAATCGCTCTGATCGATAATGTTCATGTTGATGGTTAGCCACTGACTTCGGAAGTGCGGTGTTATCGAAAAACGGCCCACTTATATACAACTTCAACGTTTTGCGATTGGTTGTTATTTTTAGAACTTGTAGCCCATTGGTTGCTATTTTTACGAGTTCATACCGGCGTTATTTACCAGTTTACAAAGTCATTCGGGTTACATTCCGGACACTGCGCCGCTCCTAATTGGTTCATGTGATCGCTGCTTAGGGCGCACGGTATCACAGCGTCCAATTCGGGTAACGCATTTCCAATCTCGGGTATCAGTTCCTTCAATCGTTTATATTCAAAGGGCCTTAAACATAGCCCCTTTTTTGTAGGCACCACCTCCGTCTCGGGCTTCCAGTACTGTCTGATATCCACGCACACGTTCCCCTCCTTCGCGGTAAGGTTTACGTTTCCGCCCAAATGCGTTTCAAACGTTTCTCTGTTCTCTAAGGCCTTGTCCACAAACTCTATCTGCTCAACCAAGTTCTTCCATCGCATCAAGGTTAAACTAATGCCCTTTTTCGTCGGTTTGTCGTCTTGCCATTCTCGTAAGTCGACTCTAAGTTCCCCTTTCCATTCGTTCACCCGTACGTAATGACCGTTGCCAAGACTTAGTTCGCATCTAATCATGTTGTTTGTTCTAGCGTAGAAACTCTAATGACGCTAACTAAAGTTACGACGTCTTTTATAGATTTAAGTCCCTTCTAATTGGTCGATATTTATAGAAACGTACGTAATCGCTATTTATAGATCGATTCGTAGTCGATATTTATAGAAACGTACGCTCTCGCTATTTATAGAGCGGTTCGTTCCCATCGGTGTCTATTCATAGCTCTCATTGGTCGGTGCAATCGGGTATGTAGTAATAACGTAGTGTAGTCGCTTCGTTTTCTTATACACCACTTTCACTCTGTTACTGTACCGATCAGTATATCCCAGTATACCGATGTCGTAAAAGAACGTTTTTGTCAGTTCAGTTCGTTTCCCGTTTTGCTTAATTTCATCCGGCTTATCCAGGCATTTTTGTACGCAATCGTACATGAGTTGCCCGTTAAGAAACGCAGAGGTGTCGAAATCGTACACATTCAAGTGTTTTTCGACCGCGTGGGTCGAAAGTATAAACGGTGTTTTCATCTTCACGCCTATGGTAAAATGGTTCGTCTCGAGACGGAACGATCGTATTTGTACTCGATTATTTTACGTCATCAGGTGACTAAAAATAAACGCGCACGCGCGTGACCTACTTTATATTACCATATATGCAAATGAGTTACTATAAATAGAAAAAGCAAAGAGCCCGGTAGTGGTGGCGTATACGCAACAACCAAAGAGATCGGTAGTTGCGCGATATATCATCAATAGGCTCTATAGTGACGCGCACTCGCGTGACGTACTTCATATTCCCTTATATGCAAATGAGTTACTATAAATAGAAAAAGCAAAGAGCTCGGTAGTGGTGGTGGTGACGTATACGCAACAAGTGATGACGTATACACAACATACAAAGCAGCATGTACTACTCAAAACGATTTGCATAACACTACAACAAACAATTGCCATATTGAACGCCTACTCAATTTACGTACATGCACGAGCCGGTGGCATCTGATTCTGAAACGCTCTCCTCCAAATTGTTTTTCTTTCTTTCTCCAATAAAATATCATCATAGCCAATTGTGGTGATGTGTTTGGATGATCAAGTGTAGCTGGTCATCCTGTTGCACAATCACCATCATATCTTAACATATATTTCAAAATTAGTATCATTTTCTCACATTCTAAAATTAATGAGTTACTCAATATTTGACAGTAATTTTGTTGCTTAATTCTAACGGTATGTTTTGTAAATGATTCGTAGGAAAGAGGTAACCATATAAGCAAGTTGCTTTCTCCTCAATCCTACATGTATTTTCTTATTGTGATCATTATACTATGTATATTCATTGAAATAAAATATTGTTTAAACTAACACCTATGGTAATCCTTCGAGTAATACCACTTTTGATTTATAAAGTTATTAATCGAAACGGTCGTCGGTTTTATATCCTTTAATTCCAAAACGACGTAATATTCGCAATAATCTTTAACCATCGATACCGCGTAGTTATGGCTATTGTGGCATTTCGGTATCGCGTATTCGCAGACATACTCAAAATCCCACGAGCACTCGTACGATATCTCGGAATATACATTCCCGCCTCTTATATTTAATTCGCGTTACGTATGATCCGCAACAGGAGGTGGGAGCCTCAGATACGGGTTTTGTGGCTTATTTTTATAGTTCGCTAACATATGGAGTAGGAGTAAATATTATATAAAATTTTCAGTTAAAGAAATACCGTAGTAAGTATTATAATCATGAGGACTTTTAATTCGTGCGCTTGGCTCAACGCCTGTACTACGGAGTTGTGTGGGAGAATATGTTGCTGGGATTATTGTAAATTTCATCGACAACAAATTAGGGGAGGTAGCCGGATACCTACCTGTTGTAGGGGTTATAATAAAGGGGTCCGGAGCGAGATACAACTATGCCAGAATTGCGGTAGAGATAGGCATATCGTTAAAGAAAAAGAAAACATGCTAGAAAAAACTTTGCGGCGGTATTAGACGAACTTTTAACGCGTTATATAGGCGGAGCAGACGGGATACGAGACGTATATTCCGGCGGTTGTTCATCCCCGTAATCGCAATAGATTATTACCCGAGACGGCTTAACAGTTCTTTTCGCTCTTCTTCCCTGCCCCGTAGTACGAGTTTTTTTTATATCTTCGTCCGACATAATTTGCGGGCGCTATTTTTTAGATTTAGTCCGGATGTCATCTTTTTTCTTAGCTCGTGCCGCGACTGCGATGCGGTCATGTTTTTTTTTATAGAAGCTTCAAACCGTCGGCCTATCATACGCCCAGTCATACATAGAAGCCCGCCTACCGCCGTGGCCGCGCTTAAGCCAACAGCTATCGGCCCGCCGATAAAGGTGGATAAAGCGGTAACGCTCCCGACGCCGCTTACTACTGAGCCGGCATCGAGTGTCGTATTGATACCGTCGATGGTATTAGCGGTCCGTCGGTATTTTGTTTAGCGATGCTGCTACGGCTACGTTCTTCGTATAAGAGTAGAGTTTGAATCTCCAAAATCCTATTCAATCTAAACGTTGTCGGTCCGGTAACCGGATCGGCGGGTGCTGTTGGTAAACTAGGATATAACGTTTTGTTCTCCATTAGATAAATATAACAAAGTCTCGATGAAACTTTAATTAGAGATCTAACTCGATAAGCACCGCTGCGACACTAGCGGAGCCCGATGTATCACTGGTCTTGGTGATAAAATTTATAACACTACCTGCCGGTAAATCGATCGGATTTTCAAAAATAGTAAACGCGGACCTCAGACCCGCGGGTTTCGTAATGCCGACATCTCATTATTCGCCGTTAAGTAATATGTTTACTGCGATTTCGCCTATAGCTTTCCCCGATTTTTTTACGGAAGAGAGCGACATTCGCGTAATAGTACCGGATTTTAACATAGTATAACCGGAAAAACGGTTAGCCGCGTTATTACCGAACGACCATTCGTAATTTCCGGAACGTAACCCACCCCTCTCCTCCGCCCAAACTGTAATGATAGGCTTCGGTAAATATTTCGG
Source organism: Archivesica marissinica (assembly GCA_014843695.1). Classification (NCBI taxonomy): domain Eukaryota; kingdom Metazoa; phylum Mollusca; class Bivalvia; order Venerida; family Vesicomyidae; genus Archivesica; species Archivesica marissinica. Next base: position 7,829 of record JABXNX010001576.1, on the reverse strand, counting down.
GACCGTCGCGTCAGCGCCACTGCAGGGGCCAGGTCCGTATATACTCATACAATCTCAAGTACTGCAGAAATAGGAAACTCGTGATTGTTTAATATTCTCGTCCGTTATCATCTCTGATAGTAATATTTAATTCGTTAATATGACCGCGTTCCAAGCGTTTGAATTCGGGATGAGGAAACGGTTTCCCCGAAGAAGGCATATCCCGCCTCTATTACTTTGAGGAGCGTACTCGGTGCCCCGCCGCACGTGTTATATGACGTGTTCAGCTGCCCCAGGTGCACTGGAAAGGTCTTAGTAATGGCGAAGTTTATGGGTTTATCACCGGTATACGAACCGGGGTCGAGCCAACCTTTATTGGCGTTATACACCTTAAAGATACCGAGTATTTCGCACACACCGGGACTCATAGTTATTTTTGGCGCTTGATAGTCAGGGTCACAAGTCCGTTGACTTTACAAATTTTGATACTAGCGAAGTCAGAAAATTCTGAGTCGATCGTAAGCAGTTAAAACTCCATAAACCCTGTGGGAGCTTTACCGCGACTACAGCACTGTCCTTTATGTACCCGAACCCCTCTTTTTCATTCATATTATAACCGACCGACCAACCGACCGTAAGTGTTATTGATCTGAGTCCGACGCGCAGATTCCCGTCGCAATTATCGATATATTGTTGGAGGCTTGTCGCCTCACCCATTTGAACATTGGTGATTGTTTGAAACATAATAATATGGCGGATAAACTATATATTTAACTAAAACATTTAGCTATCATTCCGGGGTTGTATATAAAACAGGCGCGGTATATCTCGTAGCCATGAACCTATCTACTCAGATAACCGTGGTTGGTCCGAATGAAGTCTTCATAACCGAGGTGGCAGAACCAGCTTAATTTCGCGGTCTGGTGCGCTACATCAGGGTGCGGCGTTTCTTTCAATGATCATCTGAACGGTGTAGATGTCCAAAATGAAACGTTGATGCAGTTTCCACGTATATTATACTACAGGAGGATCATATGCGAACTTAAAGTCGCGTTACCGCAAGATAATAGTTTCGATCCCTTCTCAAATACGTATGACCGACGGGTCTATGAGCGGCTCTGGAGTTTAATGTCCACCCGGCGACCGACTGGAGGCAGAAGAGCTTTCCGAACAGTAACACGTAACACGATGCGTGGAGGCAGTCCGATTTCAGGAACGACAACCAGGATAAACACATTATCATCCAGAATGCCGGAAATCTGGACCCGACTAAAATGACATTCGGGCCGGAGATCTCCGGCGGGCGACGTTGCGGCATATCATCTTGCGACTGGCTACCGCCGTAAAAGGCTCATATCGATCTTATTCTGCAGGATCCGCGCGTTGACGGTGCCTGGAGCACATTTGTGTTAGATAATTCAAAGGGGTTCACGCAGGCCGGGGTTGCTCGCCTGAACGATTCGATCCGGATCTATGTGTGGGCTCTCCTAGGGGCTCAGGCGCAGACAAAGTCCCGCATCATAGGAGTTAGTACGGCGTTTGACGCCCAGAAGCAGATTTTAGCGAATATCGATGACGCAATAAACTCCCCCACGGACATCCCATCGGCGATCGAACGGTATCAAAATGTTCTGCAATACGCGCGGAGTCGGGTAGATTTCGTCTTCGGTCGCGGTTCTCTACATGGTCCCGAGTGATATGATGTTGCGGATCGATCGCCAGGCGGGCTACAACAATGAACTCGTGATAGCTATCTCCGACATGCCCTTACGTCACAATCACGACGTAAACGGAGGACCAACAACTCACGGGACCGAGACGACACAGTCGGCCGACGTGAGCTCCATAACCGATGTAGCCGAGAGGACACGCATATGAAAAAAGGCACTCAATACGAGTGGTATCTTTATAGGGTTAGCCGTTCTTTGGTTTAATGGCCACATATAATAGCCCACCGAGCGCAACGCCCATATATTTTCTGAGAGCCACCCAGCCGCCTTACTAAAAAAGGTGAGGAGCCAGGAAACAATGCTGCCGATAATACCCGGAAGCGCGGCTGCCGCTTTACCAGCTAGCTTCGTTAATATTTGGCCTAGATCTTTTAATATCTTTTTAACCCAATCTTTGATACCGCCCTTAGCGGTCGGGACAACAACTGGTGCACCACCACCTCCCGCGAGTGCTAATACGAGCGTACTCACGATAACTCCTAACGCGGTTATAATGCTCGCGATAGTTCTCTGAATAGAGTTCGGAGACGCTCGCCCAACATAGTATCCTCGTGTAGGATCCGATATATAGTTTCGCGGATCCTGCGGGCCTTACGATTAGCCGAGGCAGCCTCCAAGCGAGCCGCTCTTTCGTCCCGTAAACTTTGTAGACGTTCGGCGATCCGATCCTTATCTTCTCGCGATTCCGCCTGTTCTAGTTTTCTGTTTTCTAGCGCTATATGTTTATCGAGCTCCGTTAATTTGGCGAGATTGTTGGTTAGTTCTCCTCGTATAGTCTTGTCAATCCCTCGTAATTCACGAAGGTTTAACGGCGAATCGTCTATTGTGCCGAGTATACCGTCTATCTGACTTTCGGTGAACGTAGTCTCCATTATGTTGATAGCATCGGTGGCGATTTGCGGCACTTCTCTGAGCTCAACTGTTCTATATCTGCAGCCGCTCCGGCTAGCTCAGAGCTTCTTTTGCACGGGCTGGTATTATAGCTTTTACCCGCTTCCAATCCTTAAATCCGAGTTCGTCTCTTATGACTTGACCACCGCCCAGTTGTCCGGCAATAGTGTTCAATGATAGGGGTTCTCCGGTATTAGAGTTGATTATCGGTATATTTGTGTCCTTTAGTCGTAGCTCGCCGGACCGATCCAATACAAACTTGGAGTAGTCGCGACCGAGAGTCGGGGCCATACCATTTTCTGTCATATGTTTATAGTAGTCATCTACGACCGACTCGAGGATTTCTTGACTAATAGCACCAGTAGTCGTATCAACTAAATTGAGGAGATCACGTCTAGCAGTTTCGGCAGTAAAAGCATCCTGATTGTCACCAACAAAGTCATAGTCGTCACCGGGTCTGAAATCGTTCGTATTATTCGGGAACCCTCCTTCAGCCATAATTTTTCTATTGGATAAATAGTATATTAAGTTTAATATAACAATGGCTTCGACTCAATACGGGCGAAATCTTAATCCGTACCTCAGATTGCGGGAACCCCTCGGGGTAAAAGGGATCAGACAGAGAGTAACTATTACGAATAACTCGTCGACTATCGATCAAAACCAGCAGATCTTAGTCAGATTTCCTAATCTAAGAGCTCACGACGTAATCGTACCCGGGATCGTCCGCCTCACGTTGACGATAGATTTAACGTTTACGCACGCGGATCGGACCGTCGTCCGGAACCTGGGCCGCGCGCCGTAGTCAAGAAAACCGTTATTAAAATCAGCGAAAACGAAGTTATGTCTATCGATGACTCCGACATCTTCTACTGCTACCAACACCTATGGAAGACCGCGCGCGCGAGAGAGAGAGAGCTAATGCGCAATATCAAGGTATCGACACTAGTCGTAATAGGAACGTAACTAAGCTTAGAACCGGTGCCGGTGACGCGGTAGATACCGTTGGGGCCGACAATGCGATCGCGGCGGCCTACTGTAATCGCTTTTATATTCCGTTCGACTTCGAGCTACTCGAGACTCACATGCCGTACTACCAGAGTGTATTGGCGGACAGTCTAGAATATGAACTATCGTTTAACGAGTATGACCGCGTTATCATAACCACCGATCCAACATCTACGTATTCGGTCGATAACATTTCGCTGGAATACGATATGATCACGATACCGCAACTCGCTCGATTAATCCGAAACCAATATTCCGGTCGTATTAGCATCCTATATGACCGGATACTCCGACACCGCAAGATAGCGAAAAATAAAAGCGACACGTTGTGGAACGTTAATATCAGCGTTCCCGCCCGTAGCATGAAAGGCATACTGATGTTGTCGAGGAACCAGATAATCCCGAAAATCACAAAGGTCGAGGTGACGATCGAGGGAATCCCGAATCAACTTTACAGCCAAGCCCAAGAAAATCCGATTGAGGATGACAACAATCAGCGCCCTAAGGACGACAACAGGAGTCCTGATAACGGCGTCAACGACTCGTAGCACTAGCGGCGGGCGGACAGGCTAAACAATATTTAGGCCGATACCTCACAGCCGATAATATAACGGACGCGGAAATCGGAGAACTATATATCCGGCATGAAGCTAGGCTTGGTGCCGCAATGACAAAAACCTTCCGCGGCTATTCGGTTCTACGCAGCCGCGGCAAGTATGTTTTTTACCGATACAACCGGAAAGTCAACCGGAATTGGTTGCCGACCTCGAAGCCGACCCGTTTGTTTCGCACGCTGGTATCGAGACAATTCTTAAGTACATGTTACAAATGCTCACTACTGGCTGTCAACAATGTTGAACATATAATGTGTTATTGTCATGCAATTGATCACATAAGGTGTAAAGTGTTGAACATTTTAGCTGACATTGTTATAAAGGTTATATAGAATTCATGTTTTTATCACCAATGGACCAGTGCAATGCATTACTATCTTTAGCATTACAGATAGATGATAATCTTGTTCCAAGGAACTTGTTGCTATTGAAGCTAATATGTAGAATGTTTTCCGGATAGTTGAAAGCAAACTGATTCTATGTTTTACTGGTGCGCATTGTTATGTTCGGACATCATAACTGTTATATATTGCTAAATATGTATTCGTCCATAGTCGAGGTCAATTGACTAAATACAAGGTTATATATGCCTATTATGATACTAGATCAACTGTATATTTAGAAATTCTGATATTCAACAGAAGATAATTCAAGATTATGATCTTTATGTAAAGCGTTGTAAGTATATTCGATTATAATATATGGGTACTATTAACGTTTGTATCAAAGAGTGTTTGTTCTGGGGAGGGTGTCACAGATGTAGCAGGGGCCTCGTAGGTAGGCATTGACCCAATCCCTGGACCGGCTACATTCTGTGATAAACTTGCTGGAAATAATAGTCTTTTCGACACATTCGGAAAATCGAAAGAAATAAAGATTATAGTGAAATTCATTAGGTCAGATACAAGTCAACAATGCATCATTCACATGTATATATAACCCGCCATATCAAAATCAGTCGTAAGTCGGGATTATCGTAAGACAGATAATTACATTATAAGTCAACAAAATGGTATTTTAACAATTTTCAGATTATTGTATAATGGCATTTTATAATCATTTATCTTTATAATAAATGTGATAGAAGCACGTATTTGTGTAATTTAAGTCATTAAAAACACATTTTAATTAGCTTGGTGTTAATTGCCATTGTTATTAATCGCAGTGAAACAAAATATCTAAGCCGGGTAGGTGGTGTTTTCCGATGGCCTTCAATGATACTGTCCCGCGATTTTGCCCCATGTATTTGGTACAGAAATAAACTAGAGATGACGTATTTTCAGCTGATGCTATTTTTGAACTACGATCTTATATGCTTCCAACTTATCAACGGCTTTAAAGCATTCGAATTTTTTCATAAATCTCGTCGGTTGCGACGTAAACGTGATTCCCACTCATCCATTGGCCGATAAACACCACGTGATCTGCAAGTACGCACCTGATCCTATGTTCACAGACGATTGCATAGAAACAAAACGATTTTCGGTGTGATGTCATGACGATTATTCATTATATAGCTTAATATTTAGATTTATTTCGATGCAAATCAGTCATATATAGGTAAATGGTAAACATAGACAAGTGTAGAACCTGTATCTGCTGATTTGTTGTGTGCAATTTTAACACACCGTTTATCGATACCCGTGTACATATATGTATGTATCGGGCTGTATATATGTATGTATCGGGCTGTATATATGTATGTATCGGAATGTATATATGTATGTATCGGGCTGTATATATGTATGTATCGGGCTGTATATATGTATGTATCGGAATGTATATATGTATGGGGCTGTATATATGTATGTATCGGAATGTATATATGTATGTATCGGAATGTATATATGTATGTATCGGAATGTATATATGTATGTATCGGAATGTATATATGTATGTATCGGGCTGTATATATGTATGTATCGGAATGTATATATGTATGTATCGGAATGTATATATGTATGTATCGGGCTGTATATATGTATGTATCGGCTGTATATATGTATGTATCGGAATGTATATATGTATGTATCGGAATGTATATATGTATGTATCGGAATGTATATATGTATGTATCGGGCTGTATATATGTATGTATCGGAATGTATATATGTATGTATCGGGCTGTATATATGTATGTATCGGGCTGTATATATGTATGTATCGGGCTGTATATATGTATGTATCGGAATGTATATATGTATGTATCGGGCTGTATATATGTATGTATCGGGCTGTATATATGTATGTATCGGAATGTATATATGTATGTATCGGGCTGTATATATGTATGTATCGGAATGTATATATGTATGTATCGGGCTGTATATATGTATGTATCGGGCTGTATATATGTATGTATCGGAATGTATATATGTATGTATCGGGCTGTATATATGTATGTATCGGGCTGTATATATGTATGTATCGGAATGTATATATGTATGTATCGGAATGTATATATGTATGTATCGGGCTGTATATATGTATGTATCGGAATGTATATATGTATGTATCGGGCTGTATATATGTATGTATCGGAATGTATATATGTATGTATCGGGCTGTATATATGTATGTATCGGAATGTATATATGTATGTATCGGGCTGTATATATGTATGTATCGGGCTGTATATATGTATGTATCGGGCTGTATATATGTATGTATCGGGCTGTATATATGTATGTATCGGGCTGTATATATGTATCGGGCTGTATATATGTATGTATCGGGCTGTATATATGTATGTATCGGAATGTATATATGTATGTATCGGGCTGTATATATGTATGTATCGGGCTGTATATATGTATGTATCGGAATGTATATATGTATGTATCGGAATGTATATATGTATGTATCGGGCTGTATATATGTATGTATCGGGCTGTATATATGTATGTATCGGGTGTATCGGAATGTATATATGTATGTATCGGAATGTATATATGTATGTATCGGGCTGTATATATGTATGTATCGGGCTGTATATATGTATGTATCGGGCTGTATATATGTATGTATCGGAATGTATATATGTATGTATCGGAATGTATATATGTATGTATCGGGCTGTATATATGTATGTATCGGGCTGTATATATGTATGTATCGATGTATATAGTATGTATCGGAATGTATATATGTATGTATCGGAATGTATATATGTATGTATCGGGCTGTATATATGTATGTATCGGGCTGTATATATGTATGTATCGGAATGTATATATGTATGTATCGGGCTGTATATATGTATGTATCGGGCTGTATATATGTATGTATCGGAATGTATATATGTATGTATCGGAATGTATATATGTATGTATCGGGCTGTATATATGTATGTATCGGGCTGTATATATGTATGTATCGGAATGTATATATGTATGTATCGGGCTGTATATATGTATGTATCGGGCTGTATATATGTATGTATCGGAATGTATATATGTATGTATCGGGCTGTATATATGTATGTATCGGATCTGTATATATGTATGTATCGGAATGTATATATGTATGTATCGGGCTGTATATATGTATGTATCGGGCTGTATATATGTATGTATCGGAATGTATATATGTATGTATCGGAATGTAT
>JABXNX010001575.1:0-12283 GCA_014843695.1 Archivesica marissinica | reverse complement strand
CTCATGGGTGATATATCATATGTATAAGAGGACAGTACCTCCCTCTCATGGGTGATATGTCATATGTACAGGAGGACAGTCCCTCCCTCTCATGGGTGATATGTCATATGTACAGGAGGACAGTCCCTCCCTCTCATGGGTGATATATCATATGTACAGGAGGACAGTCCCTCCCTCTCATGGGTGATATATCATATGTACAGGAGGACAGTCCCTCCCTCTCATGGGTGATATATCATATGTACAGGAGGACAGTCCCTCCCTCTCATGGGTGATATGTCATATGTACAGGAGGACAATCCCTCCCCCTCATGGGTGATATGTCATATGTACAGGAGGACAGTCCCTCCCTCTCATGGGTGATATGTCATATGTACAGGAGGACAGTCCCTCCCTCTCATGGGTGATATGTCATATGTACAGGAGGACAGTCCCTCCCTCTCATGGGTGATATGTATAGGAAGACATTCCCTCCCTCTCATGGGTGATATATCATATGTATGGGAGGACATCCCTCCCTCTCATGGGTGATATGTCATATGTACAGGAGGACAGTCCCTCCCTCTCATGGGTGATATATCATATGTACAGGAGGACAGTCCCTCCCTCTCATGGGTGATATGTCATATGTACAGGAGGACAGTCCCTCCCTCTCATGGGTGATATATCATATGTATGGGAGACAGTCCCTCCCTCTCATGTGATATGTCATAGTAGGAGGACAGCCCTCCCTCTCTGGGTGATATGTCATATGTACAGGAGGACAGTCCCTCCCTCTCATGGGTGATATATCATATGTACAGGAGGACAGTCCCTCCCTCTCATGGGTGATATATCATATGTATGGAGGACAGTCCCTCCCTCTCATGGGTGATATGTCATATGTACAGGAGGACAGTCCCTCCCTCTCATGGGTGATATATCATATGTATGGGAGGACAGTCCCTCCCTCTCATGGGTGATATATCATATGTATAGGAGGACAGTCCCTCCCTCTCATGGGTGATATATCATATGTACAGGAGGACAGTCCCTCCCTCTCATGGGTGATATATCATATGTACAGGAGGACAGTCCCTCCCTCTCATGGGTGATATATCATATGTACAGGAGGACAGTCCCTCCCTCTCATGGGTGATATATCATATGTACAGGAGGACAGTCCCTCCCTCTCATGGGTGATATATCATATGTACAGGAGGACAGTCCCTCCCTCTCATGGGTGATATATCATATGTACAGGAGGACATCCCTCCCTCTCATGGGTGATATATCATATGTACAGGAGGACAGTCCCTACCTCTCATGGGTGATATATCATATGTATGGGAGGACAGTCCCTCCCTCTCATGGGTGATATATCATATGTATGAGGACAGTCCCTCCCTCTCATGGGTGATATATCATATGTATGGGAGGACAGTCCCTCCCTCTCATGGGTGATATATCATATGTACAGGAGGACAGTCCCTCCCTCTCATGGGTGATATATCATATGTACAGGAAGACAGTCCCTCCCTCTCATGGGTGATATATCATATGTACAGGAGAGCAGTCCCTCCCTCTCATGGGTGATATATCATATGTACAGGAGGACAATCCCTCCCTCTCATGGGTGATATATCATATGTATGGGAGGACAATCCCTCCCTCTCATGGGTGATATATCATATGTATGGGAGGACAGTCCCTCCCTCTCATAGGTGATATGTCATATGTACAGGAGGACAATTCCTCCCTCTCATGGGTGATATATCATATGTACAGGAAGACAGTCCCTCCCTCTCATGGGTGGTGATATGTCATATGTACAGGAGGTCAATCCCTCCCTCTCATGGGTGATATATCATATGTACAGGAGGACAGTCCCTCCCTCTCATGGGTGATATATCATATGTACAGGAGGACAGTCCCTCCCTCTCATGGGTGATATATCATATGTACGGAGGACAGTCCCTCCCTCTCATGGGTGATATGTCATATGTACAGGAGGACAGTCCCTCCCTCTCATGGGTGATATATCATATGTACAGGAAGACAGTCCCTCCCTCTCATGGGTGATATGTCATATGTACAGGAGGACAGTCCCTCCCTCTCATGGGTGATATGTCATATGTACAGGAGGACAATCCCTCCCTCTCATGGGTGATATATCATATGTACAGGAAGACAGTCCCTCCCTCTCATGGGTGATATGTCATATGTACAGGAGGACAATCCCTCCCTCTCATGGGTGATATGTCATATGTACAGGAGGACAGTCCCTCCCTCTCATGGGTGATATATCATATGTACAGGAAGACAGTCCCTCCCTCTCATGGGTGATATGTCATATGTACAGGAGGACAATCCCTCCCTCTCATGGGTGATATGTCATATGTACAGGAGGACAATCCCTCCCTCTCATGGGTGATATATCATATGTACAGGAGGACAGTCCCTCCCTCTCATGGGTGATATGTCATATGTACAGGAGGACAATCCCTCCCTCTCATGGGTGATATGTCATATGTACAGGAGGACAATCCCTCCCTATCATGGGTGATATATCATATGTACAGGAGGACAGTCCCTACCTCTCATGGGTGATATATCATATGTACAGGAGGACAGTCCCTCCCTATCATGGGTGATATATCATATGTACAGGAGGACAGTCCCTCCCTCTCATGGGTGATATGTCATATGTACAGGAGGACAATCCCTCCCTCTCATGGGTGATATATCATATGTACAGGAAGACAGTCCCTCCCTCTCATGGGTGATATATCATATGTACAGGAAGACAGTACCTCCCTCTCATGGGTGATATGTCATATGTATGGGAGGACAGTCCCTCCCTCTCCTGGGTGATATGTCATATGTACAGGAGGACAATCCCTCCCCCTCATGGGTGATATATCATATGTATGGGAGGACAGTCCCTCCCTCTCATGGGTGATATGTGATATGTATGGGAGGACAGTCCCTCCCTCTCATGGGTGATATATCATATGTACAGGAAGACAGTCCCTCCCTCTCATGGGTGATATATCATATGTATGGGAGGACAGTCCCTCCCTCTCATGGGTGATATATCATATGTACAGGAGGACAATCCCTCCCTCTCATGGGTGATATATCATATGTACAGGAAGACAGTCCCCCCCTCTCATGGGTGATATGTCATATGTACAGGAGGACAATCCCTCCCTCTCATGGGTGATATGTCATATGTACAGGAGGACAATCCCTCCCTCTCATGGGTGATATATCATATGTACAGGAGGACAGTCCCTACCTCTCATGGGTGATATATCATATGTATGGGAGGACCGTCCCTCCCTTTCATGGGTGATATGTCATATGTATGAGAGGACAGTCCCTCCCTATCATGGGTGATATATCATACGTACAGGAGGACAGTCCCTCCCTCTCATGGGTGATATATCATATGTACAGGAAGACAGTCCCTCCCCCTCATGGGTGATATATCATATGTACAGGAAGACAGTCCCTCCCTCTCATGGGTGATATATCATATGTACAGAAGGACAGTCCCTCCCTATCATGGGTGATATATCATATGTACAGGAGGACAGTCCCTCCCTCTCATGGGTGATATGTCATATGTACAGGAGGACAGTCCCTCCCCCTCATGGGTGATATGTCATATGTATGGGAGGACAGTACCTCCCTCTCATGGGTGATATATCATATGTACAGGAAGACATTCCCTCCCTCTCATGGGTGATATATCATATGTATGGGAGGACAGTCCCTCCCTCTCATGGGTGATATATCATATGTACAGGAAGACAATCCCTCCCTCTCATGGGTGATATATCATATGTACAGGAAGACAGTCCCTCCATCTCATGGGTGATATATCATATGTACAGGAGGACAATCCCTCCCTCTCATGGGTGATATATCATATGTATGGGAGGACAGTCCCTCCCTCTCATGGGTGATATATCATATGTATGGGAGGACAGTCCCTCCCTCTCATGGGTGATATATCATATGTACAGGAGGACAGTCCCTCCCTCTCATGGGTGATATATCATATGTACAGGAGGACAATCCCTCCCCCTCATGGGTGATATATCATATGTACAGGAAGACAGTCCCTCCCTCTCATGGGTGATATATCATATGTACAGGAGACAGTCCCTCCCTCTCATGGGTGATATATCATATGTACAGGAGGACATCCCTCCCTCTCATGGGTGATATATCATATGTACAGGAGGACAGTCCCTCCCTCTCATGGGTGATATATCATATGTACAGGAAGACAGTCCCTCCCTCTCATGGGTGATATATCATATGTACAGGAGGACAATCCCTCCCTCTCATGGGTGATATGTCATATGTACAGGAGGACAATCCCTCCCTCTCATGGGTGATATATCATATGTACAGGAACAGTCCCTCCCTCTCATGGGTGATATGTCATATGTACAGGAGGACAATCCCTCCCTCTCATGGGTGATATGTCATATGTACAGGAGGACAATCCCTCCCTCTCATGGGTGATATATCATATGTACAGGAGGACAGTCCCTCCCTCTCATGGGTGATATATCATATGTACAGGAGGACAGTCCCTCCCTCTCATGGGTGATATATCATATGTACAGGAGGACAGTCCCTCCCTCTCATGGGTGATATGTCATATGTACAGGAGGACAATCCCTCCCTCTCATGGGTGATATATCATATGTACAGGAAGACAGTCCCTCCCTCTCATGGGTGATATATCATATGTACAGGAAGACAGTCCCTCCCTCTCATGGGTGATATGTCATATGTATGGGAGGACAGTCCTTCCCTCTCATGGGTGATATGTCATATGTACAGGAGGACAATCCCTCCCTCTCATGGGTGATATATCATATGTATGGGAGGACAGTCCCTCCCTCTCATGGGTGATATGTCATATGTATGGGAGGACAGTCCCTCCCTCTCATGGGTGATATATCATATGTACAGGAAGACAGTCCCTCCCTCTCATGGGTGATATATCATATGTATGGGAGGACAGTCCCTCCCTCTCATGGGTGATATATCATATGTACAGGAGGACAATCCCTCCCTCTCATGGGTGATATATCATATGTACAGGAAGACAGTCCCCCCCTCTCATGGGTGATATGTCATATGTACAGGAGGACAATCCCTCCCTCTCATGGGTGATATGTCATATGTACAGGAGGACAATCCCTCCCTCTCATGGGTGATATATCATATGTACAGGAGGACAGTCCCTACCTCTCATGGGTGATATATCATATGTATGGGAGGACCGTCCCTCCCTCTCATGGGTGATATGTCATATGTATGAGAGGACAGTCCCTCCCTATCATGGGTGATATATCATATGTACAGGAGGACAGTCCCTCCCTCTCATGGGTGATATATCATATGTACAGGAAGACAGTCCCTCCCCCTCATGGGTGATATATCATATGTACAGGAAGACAGTCCCTCCCCCTCATGGGTGATATATCATATGTACAGAAGGACAGTCCCTCCCTCTCATGGGTGATATATCATATGTACAGGAGGACAGTCCCTCCCTCTCATGGGTGATATATCATATGTACAGAAGGACAGTCCCTCCCTCTCATGGGTGATATGTCATATGTACAGGAGGACAGTCCCTCCCTCTCATGGGTGATATATCATATGTACAGGAGGACAGTCCCTCCCTCTCATGGGTGATATATCATATGTACAGGAGGACAGTCCCTCCCCCTCATGGGTGATATATCATATGTACAGGAGGACAGTCCCTCCCTCTCATGGGTGATATATCATATGTACAGGAGGACAGTCCCTCCCTTCATGGGTGATATATCATATGTAGAGGAGGACAGTCCCTCCTCCTCATGGGTGATATATCATATGTACGGGAGGACAGTCCCTCCCTCTCATGGGTGATATATCATATGTACAGGAAGACAGTCCCTCCCTCTCATGGGTGATATGTCATATGTATGGGAGGACAGTCCCTCCCTCTCATGGGTGATATATCATATGTACAGGAGGACAATCCCTCCCTCTCATGGGTGATATATCATATGTATGGGAGGACAGTCCCTCCCTCTCATGGGTGATATATCATATGTATGGGAGGACAGTCCCTCCCTCTCATGGGTGATATATCATATGTACAGGAGGACAGTCCCTCCCTCTCATGGGTGATATATCATATGTACAGAAGACAGTCCCTCCCTCTCATGGGTGATATATCATATGTACAGGAGGACAGTCCCTCCCTCTCATGGGTGATATGTCATATGTACAGGAGGACAGTCCCTCCCTCTCATGGGTGATATATCATATGTACAGGAGGACAGTCCCTCCCTCTCATGGGTGATATGTCATATGTACAGGAGGACAATCCCTCCCTCTCATGGGTGATATGTCATATGTACAGGAGGACAGTCCCTCCCTCTCATGGGTGATATATCATATGTACAGGAGGACAGTCCCTCCCTCTCATGGGTGATATATCATATGTACAGGAGGACAGTCCCTCCCTCTCATGGGTGATATATCATATGTACAGGAGGACAGTCCCTCCCTCTCATGGGTGATATGTCATATGTACAGGAGGACAGTCCCTCCCTCTCATGGGTGATATATCATATGTACAGGAGGACAGTCCCTCCCTCTCATGGGTGATATATCATATGTACAGGAAGACAGTCCCTCCCTCTCATGGGTGATATGTCATATGTATGGGAGGACAGTCCTTCCCTCTCATGGGTGATATGTCATATGTACAGGAGGACAATCCCTCCCTCTCATGGGTGATATATCATATGTATGGGAGGACAGTCCCTCCCTCTCATGGGTGATATGTCATATGTATGGGAGGACAGTCCCTCCCTCTCATGGGTGATATATCATATGTACAGGAAGACAGTCCCTCCCTCTCATGGGTGATATATCATATGTATGGGAGGACAGTCCCTCCCTCTCATGGGTGATATATCATATGTACAGGAGGACAATCCCTCCCTCTCATGGGTGATATATCATATGTACAGGAAGACAGTCCCTCCCTCTCATGGGTGATATGTCATATGTACAGGAGGACAATCCCTCCCTCTCATGGGTGATATGTCATATGTACAGGAGGACAATCCCTCCCTCTCATGGGTGATATATCATATGTACAGGAGGACAGTCCCTCCCTCTCATGGGTGATATATCATATGTATGGGAGGACAGTCCCTCCCTTTCATGGGTGATATGTCATATGTATGAGAGGACAGTCCCTCCCTATCATGGGTGATATATCATATGTACAGGAGGACAGTCCCTCCCTCTCATGGGTGATATATCATATGTACAGGAAGACAGTCCCTCCCCCTCATGGGTGATATATCATATGTACAGGAAGACAGTCCCTCCCCCTCATGGGTGATATATCATATGTACAGGAGGACAGTCCCTCCCTCTCATGGGTGATATATCATATGTACAGGAGGACAGTCCCTCCCTCTCATGGGTGATATATCATATGTACGGGAGGACAGTCCCTCCCTCTCATGGGTGATATATCATATGTACAGGAGGACAGTACCTCCCTCTCATGGGTGATATGTCATATGTATGGGAGGACAGTCCCTCCCTCTCATGGGTGATATATCATATGTACAGGAGGACAGTCCCTCCCCCTCATGGGTGATATATCATATGTACAGGACAGTCCCTCCCCCTCATGGGTGATATTCATATGGGATATCATATGTACAGGAGGACAGTCCCTCCCTCTCATGGGTGATATATCATATGTACAGGAGGACAGTCCCTCCCTCTCATGGGTGATATATCATATGTACAGGAGGACAGTCCCTCCCTCTCATGGGTGATATGTCATATGTACAGGAGGACAGTCCCTCCCTCTCATGGGTGATATATCATATGTATGGGAGGACAGTCCCTCCCTCTCATGGGTGATATATCATATGTACAGGAAGACAGTCCCTCCCTCTCATGGGTGATATATCATATGTACAGGAGGACAGTCCCTCCCTCTCATGGGTGATATATCATATGTATAGGAGGACAGTCCCTCCCTCTCATGGGTGATATATCATATGTACAGGAGGACAGTCCCTCCCTCTCATGGGTGATATATCATATGTACAGGAGGACAGTCCCTCCCTCTCATGGGTGATATATCATATGTACAGGAGGACAGTCCCTCCCTCTCATGGGTGATATATCATATGTACAGGAGGACAGTCCCTCCCTCTCATGGGTGATATATCATATGTACGGGAGGACAGTCCCTCCCTCTCATGGGTGATATATCATATGTACAGGAGGACAGTCCCTCCCTCTCATGGGTGATATATCATATGTACAGGAGGACAGTCCCTCCCTCTCATGGGTGATATATCATATGTACAGGAGGACAGTCCCTCCCTCTCATGGGTGATATATCATATGTACAGGAGGACAGTCCCTCCCTCTCATGGGTGATATATCATATGTACAGGAGGACAGTCCCTCCCTCTCATGGGTGATATGTCATATGTACAGGAGGACAGTCCCTCCCTCTCATGGGTGATATATCATATGTACAGGAGGACAGTCCCTCCCTCTCATGGGTGATATATCATATGTACAGGAGGACAGTCCCTCCCTCTCATGGGTGATATGTCATATGTACAGGAGGACAGTCCCTCCCTCTCATGGGTGATATATCATATGTACAGGAGGACAGTCCCTCCCTCTCATGGGTGATATGTCATATGTACAGGAGGACAGTCCCTCCCTCTCATGGGTGATATGTCATATGTACAGGAGGACAGTCCCTCCCTCTCATGGGTGATATATCATATGTACAGGAGGACAGTCCCTCCCTCTCATGGGTGATATATCATATGTACAGGAGGACAGTCCCTCCCTCTCATGGGTGATATATCATATGTACAGGAGGACAGTCCCTCCCTCTCATGGGTGATATGTCATATGTACAGGAGGACAGTCCCTCCCTCTCATGGGTGATATATCATATGTACAGGAGGACAGTCCCTCCCTCTCATGGGTGATATATCATATGTACAGGAGGACAGTCCCTCCCTCTCATGGGTGATATGTCATATGTATGGGAGGACAGTCCTTCCCCCTCATGGGTGATATGTATATGTAGGAGGACAGTCCCTCCCCCTCATGGGTGATATATCATATGTATGGGAGGACAGTCCCTCCCTCTCATGGGTGATATGTCATATGTATGGGAGGACAGTCCCTCCCTCTCATGGGTGATATATCATATGTACAGGAGGACAGTCCCTCCCTCTCATGGGTGATATATCATATGTATGGGAGGACAGTCCCTCCCTCTCATGGGTGATATGTCATATGTACAGGAGGACAGCCTCCCTCTCATGGGTGATATATCATATGTACAGGAGGACAGTCCCTCCCTCTCATGGGTGATATGTCATATGTACAGGAGGACAGTCCCTCCCTCTCATGGGTGATATGTCATATGTACAGGAGGACAGTCCCTCCCTCTCATGGGTGATATATCATATGTACAGGAGGACAGTCCCTACCTCTCATGGGTGATATATCATATGTATGGGAGGACAGTCCCTCCCTCTCATGGGTGATATGTCATATGTATGGGAGGACAGTCCCTCCCTATCATGGGTGATATATCATATGTACAGGAGGACAGTCCCTCCCTCTCATGGGTGATATATCATATGTACAGGAAGACAGTCCCTCCCCCTCATGGGTGATATATCATATGTACAGGAGGACAGTCCCTCCCTCTCATGGGTGATATATCATATGTAGAGGAGGACAGTCCCTCCCTATCATGGGTGATATATCATATGTACAGGAGGACAGTCCCTCCCTTCATGGGTGATATGTCATATGTACAGGAGGACAGTCCCTCCCCCTCATGGGTGATATGTCATATGTATGGGAGGACAGTCCTCCCTCTCATGGGTGATATATCATATGTACAGGAGGACAGTCCCTCCCTCTCATGGGTGATATATCATATGTATGGGAGGACAGTCCCTCCCTCTCATGGGTGATATGTCATATGTACAGGAGGACAGTCCCTCCCTCTCATGGGTGATATATCATATGTACAGGAGGACAGTCCCTCCATCTCATGGGTGATATATCATATGTACAGGAGGACAGTCCCTCCCTCTCATGGGTGATATATCATATGTATGGGAGGACAGTCCCTCCCTCTCATGGGTGATATATCATATGTATGGGAGGACAGTCCCTCCCTCTCATGGGTGATATGTCATATGTACAGGAGGACAGTCCCTCCCTCTCATGGGTGATATATCATATGTACAGGAGGACAGTCCCTCCCCTCATGGGTGATATGTCATATGTACAGGAGGACAGTCCCTCCCTCTCATGGGTGATATATCATATGTACAGGAGGACAGTCCCTCCCTCTCATGGGTGATATATCATATGTACAGGAGGACAGTCCCTCCCTCTCATGGGTGATATGTCATATGTATGGGAGGACAGTCCCTCCCTCTCATGGGTGATATATCATATGTACGGAAGACAGTCCCTCCCTCTCATGGGTGATATGTCATATGTACAGGAGGACAGTCCCTCCCTCTCATGGGTGATATGTCATATGTACAGGAGGACAGTCCCTCCCTCTCATGGGTGATATATCATATGTACAGGAGGACAGTCCCTCCCTCTCATGGTGTTTATATGTAGGAGGACAGCCCCCCTCTCATGGGTGATATATCATATGTACAGGAGGACAGTCCCTCCCTCTCATGGGTGATATATCATATGTACAGGAGGACAGTCCCTCCCTCTCATGGGTGATATATCATATGTACAGGAGGACAGTCCCTCCCTCTCATGGGTGATATATCATATGTACAGGAGGACAGTCCCTCCCTCTCATGGGTGATATGTCATATGTACAGGAGGACAGTCCCTCCCTCTCATGGGTGATATGTCATATGTACAGGAGGACAGTCCCTCCCTCTCATGGGTGATATATCATATGTACAGGAGGACAGTCCCTCCCTCTCATGGGTGATATATCATATGTACAGGAAGACAGTCCCTCCCTCTCATGGGTGATATGTCATATGTATGGGAGGACAGTCCCTCCCTCTCATGGGTGATATGTCATATGTACAGGAGGACAGTCCCTCCCCCTCATGGGTGATATATCATATGTATGGGAGGACAGTCCCTCCCTCTCATGGGTGATATGTCATATGTATGGGAGGACAGTCCCTCCCTCTCATGGGTGATATATCATATGTACAGGAGGACAGTCCCTCCCTCTCATGGGTGATATATCATATGTATGGGAGGACAGTCCCTCCCTCTCATGGGTGATATATCATATGTACAGGAGGACAATACGTCCCTCTCATGGGTGATATATCATATGTACAGGAAGACAGTCCCCCCCTCTCATGGGTGATATGTCATATGTACAGGAGGACAATCCCTCCCTCTCATGGGTGATATGTCATATGTACAGGAGGACAATCCCTCCCTCTCATGGGTGATATATCATATGTACAGGAGGACAGTCCCTACCTCTCATGGGTGATATATCATATGTATGGGAGGACTGTCCCTCCCTTTCATGGGTGATATGTCATATGTATGAGAGGACAGTCCCTCCCTATCATGGGTGATATATCATACGTACAGGAGGACAGTCCCTCCCTCTCATGGGTGATATATCATATGTACAGGAAGACAGTCCCTCCCCCTCATGGGTGATATATCATATGTACAGGAAGACAGTCCCTCCCCCTCATGGGTGATATATCATATGTACAGAAGGACAGTCCCTCCCTATCATGGGTGATATATCATATGTAGAGGAGGACAGTCCCTCCTCCTCATGGGTGATATATCATATGTACGGGAGGACAGTCCCTCCCTCTCATGGGTGATATATCATATGTACAGGAAGACAGTACCTCCCTCTCATGGGTGATATGTCATATGTATGGGAGGACAGTCCCTCCCTCTCATGGGTGATATATCATATGTACAGGAGGACAGTCCCTCCCTCTCATGGGTGATATATCATATGTACAGGACAGTCCCTCCCTCTCATGGGTGATATATCATATGTACAGGAGGACATCCCTCCCTCTGACAGGTGATAGTCATATGTACAGGAGGACATCCCTCCCTCTCATGGGTGATATGTCATATGTACAGGAGGACAGTCCCTCCCTCTCATGGGTGATATATCATATGTACGGGAGGACAGTCCCTCCCTCTC
>JABXNX010001574.1:0-12286 GCA_014843695.1 Archivesica marissinica | reverse complement strand
CAATGCAAGATTTATAAACATTATAGCATGTACAATGCAAGATTTATAAACACTATAGCATGTACAATGCAAGATTTATAAACACTATAGCATGTACAATGCAAGATTTATAAACATTATAACAAGTACAATGCAAGATTTATAAACATTATAGCATGTACAATGCAAGATTTATAAACATTATAGCATGTACAATGCAAGATTTATAAACATTATAGCATGTACAATGCAAGATTTATAAACATTATAGCATGTACTATGCAATATTTATAAACATTATAGTATGTACAATGCAAGATTTATAAACACTACAGCACATACAATGCAATATTTATAAACACTATAGCACATACAATGCAAGATTTATAAACACTATAGCACATACAATGCAATATTTATAAACACTATAGCACAGACAATGCAACATTTATAAACACTATAGCACAGACACTGCAAGATTTATAAACGCACAATGCAAGATTTATAAACACTATAGCACAGACACTGCAAGATTTATAAACACTACAGCACGCACAATGCAAGATTTATAAACACTACAGCACGCACAATGCAAGATTTATAAACACTATAGCACAGACAATGCAAGATTTATAAACATTATAGCAAGTACAATGCAAGATTTATAAACATTATAGCAAGTACAATGCAAGATTTATAAACATTATAGCAAGTACAATGCAAGATTTATAAACACTATAGCACAGACAATGCAAGATTTATAAACATAGCACAGACAATGCAAGATTTATAAACACAGCACAGACAATGCAAGATTTGTGTAAACACAGACGGACACTATGAATACTGTTGGTGATTATACGATAACGGCATGACACAACGGTTACTGGTTACTAAACAATGCATGCATATACAGAGGAAATAGAGCTGTGTTTGAATGTATAACCTACCCAGGAACATATGCTGCTCAACATCTGCTAGTAGAGAAATAAACAAGTTTAACTTTAAATAAAGTAAGTTGTAAACAATGAGTTAGCGGATTAGAGGGGTGGATCGTGGGGGGGGGGGGGGCAGTTACCAGTGTAAAAATTAAGGAGTCTTTAGTTTATAATATATACCGGTACTTCTCAAAAGTGTGGAATCCCTGTAGATGTAGAATGACTACAGCGGCAATGGGTTGTTCACCCGTGTTAATTGACTTTCGTCGTCTGTTTCTTGGACTACATGTAGGACACCAAAATAATAACCAATCGGCAGAAAGCCCAACTAGTTTTGGGAAATATATTTGAAGGAGAAGACCTTTATAAGCTAATCTAGCTTTCGGATCTAATCCTTTTTCAAAACATAAAATACTATATTGTAATGTAATTGCTATATGTATATATGTTACATTGTTTGAAATATAATATGTTTAAACTAAATATATGTGAATAAAGTAAACATGAAATAGTTACATACATTATGTCATGTGTGCTGATAGAAAACATACAAATACCGACGTGTTTAAAATGGCATTAAATACAGTTGGTCTTAGATGCTGGCAGAAAACCGGGATACAGTGAAATCCCTAAAACAGGAATCACTCTAAACTGGAATTCTCTCCAAACCAAACAAATGTCTTAGTACCAACTTGTTCCTTTCCGTGTTCATTGTAGAACAACCTCTGTAAACCGGAACGCCTCTTTTCCGAATAACGAACAGGTTGTTTAAAACATAAATATTATGTGCATTTTTTCAACTGTAATGTACCACACTGTAAACCGAACAGAAACTTGTCTTGATCAAATATCAAACTGACTATTCTTTTAAACAAACACACTTCAGTTATTTCATTTCAGAATATTGTATTGTACACTTAAAATTAGTTCTTTACAAACTGCACTGGTTGTACTATACAACCATAGTTATATACATATTACTTCCCTAGGGTAGTCCTTGCACACTGGTTGTACTATACTATAGTTATATACATATTACTTCCCTAGGGTAGTCCTTGCACACTGGTTGTACTATACCACCATAGTTATATACATATTACTTCCCTAGGGTAGTCCCTGCACACTGGTTGTACTATACCACCATAGTTATATACATATTACTTCCCTAGGATGGTCCTTGCACACTGGTTGTACTATACCACCATAGTTATATACATATTACTTCCCTAGGATGGTCCTTGCACACTGGTTGTACTCCACCATAGTTATATACATATTACTTCCCTAGGGTAGTCCATGCACACTGGTTGTACTATACCATAGATATATACATATTACTTCCCTAGGATAGTCCTTGCACACTGGTTGTACTATACCACCATAGATATATACATATTACTTCCCTAGGATGGTCCTTGCACACTGGTTGTACTATACCACCATAGTTATATACATATTACTTCCCTAGGATGGTCCTTGCACACTGGTTGTACTCTACCATAGTTATATACATATTACTTCCCTAGGGTAGTCCTTGCACACTGGTTGTACTATACCATAGTTATATACATATTACTTCCCTAGGGTAGTCCTTGCACACTGGTTGTACTATACCATAGTTATATACATATTACTTCCCTAGGGTAGTCCTTGCACACTGGTTGTACTATCCACCATAGTTATATACATATTACTTCCCTAGGGTAGTCCTTGCACACTGGTTGTACTATACCACCATAGTTATATACATATTACTTCCCTAGGGTAGTCCTTGCACACTGGTTGTACTATACCATAGTTATATACATATTACTTCCCTAGGGTAGTCCTTGCACACTGGTTGTACTATACCATAGTTATATACATATTACTTCCCTAGGGTGGTCCTTGCACACTGGTTGTACTATACCACCATAGTTATATACATATTACTTCCCTAGGGTAGTCCTTGCACACTGGTTGTACTATACCATAGTTATATACATATTACTTCCCTAGGGTAGTCCTTGCACACTGGTTGTACTATACACCATAGTATATACATATTACTTCCCTAGGGTAGTCCTTGCACACTGGTTGTACTATACCACCATAGTTATATACATATTACTTCCCTAGGGTAGTCCTTGCACACTGGTTGTACTATACCACCATAGTTATATACATATTACTTCCCTAGGGTAGTCCTTGCACACTGGTTGTACTATACCATAGTTATATACATATTACTTCCCTAGGGTAGTCCTTGCACACTGGTTGTACTATACCATAGACCATTATATACATATTACTTCCCTAGGGTAGTCCTTGCACACTGGTTGTACTATACCATAGTTATATACATATTACTTCCCAGGTAGTCCTTGCACACTGGTTGTACTATACCATAGTTATATACATATTACTTCCCTAGGGTAGTCCTTGCACACTGGTTGTACTATACCATAGTTATATACATATTACTTCCCTAGGGTAGTCCTTGTACACTGGTTGTACTATACCATAGTTATATACATATTACTTCCCTAGGGTGGTCCTTGCACACTGGTTGTACTATACCACCATAGTTATATACATATTACTTCCCTAGGGTAGTCATTGCACACTGGTTGTACTATACCATAGTTATATACATATTACTTCCCTGGGGTAGTCCTTGCACACTGGTTGTACTATACCACCATAGTTATATACATATTACTTCCCTAGGGTAGTCCGTGTACACTGGTTGTACAATACCACCATAGTTATATACATATTACTTCCCTGGGTAGTCCGTGTACACTAGTTGTACTATACCACCATAGTTATATACATATTACTTCCCTAAGGTAGTCATTGCACACTGGTTGTACTATACCACCATAGTTATATACATATTACTTCCCTAGGGTAGTCCTTGCACACTGGTTGTACTATACCACCATAGTTATATACATATTACTTCCCTAGGGTAGTCCTTGCACACTGGTTGTACTATACCATAATTATATACATATTACTTCCCTAGGGTAGTCCTTGCACACTGGTTGTACTATACCATAGATATATACATATTACTTCCCTAGGGTAGTCCTTGCACACTGGTTGTACTATACCATAGTTATATACATATTACTTCCCTAGGGTAGTCCATGCACACTGGTTGTACTATACCATAGTTATATACATATTACTTCCCTAGGGTAGTCCATGCACACTGGTTGTACTATACCATAGTTATATACATATTACTTCCCTAGGGTAGTCCTTGCACACTGGTTGTACTATACCACCATAGTTATATACATATTACTTCCCTAGGATGGTCCTTGCACACTGGTTGTACTATACCACCATAGTTATATACATATTACTTCCCTAGGGTAGTCCTTGCACACTGGTTGTACTATACCATAGTTATATACATATTACTTCCCTAGGGTAGTCCTTGCACACTGGTTGTACTATACCACCATAGTTATATACATATTACTTCCCTAGGGTAGTCCTTGCACACTGGTTGTACTATACCACCATAGTTATATACATATTACTTCCCTAGATAGTCCTTGCACACTGGTTGTACTATACCACCATAGTTATATACATATTACTTCCCTAGGGTAGTCCTTGCACACTGGTTGTACTATACCATAGTTATATACATATTACTTCCCTAGGGTAGTCCTTGCACACTGGTTGTACTATACCATAGTTATATACATATTACTTCCCTAGGGTAGTCCTTGCACACTGGTTGTACTATACCACCATAGTTATATACATATTACTTCCCTAGGGTAGTCCTTGCACACTGGTTGTACTATACCATAGTTATATACATATTACTTCCCTAGGGTAGTCCTTGCACACTGGTTGTACTATACCATAGTTATATACATATTACTTCCCTAGGGTAGTCCTTGCACACTGGTTGTACTATACCATAGTTATATACATATTACTTCCCTAGGGTAGTCCTTGCACACTGGTTGTACTATACCACCATAGTTATATACATATTACTTCCCTAGGGTAGTCCTTGCACACTGGTTGTACTATACCATAGTTATATACATATTACTTCCCTAGGGTAGTCCTTGTACACTGGTTGTACTATACCACCATAGTTATATACATATTACTTCCCTAGGGTAGTCCGTGTACACTGGTTGTACTATACCACCATAGCTATATACATATTACTTCCCTAGGGTAGTCCGTGTACACTGGTTGTACTATACCACCATAGTTATATACATATTACTTCCCTAGGGTAGTCCTTGCACACTGGTTGTACTATACCATAGTTATATACATATTACTTCCCTAGGGTAGTCCTTGCACACTGGTTGTACTATACCATAGTTATATACATATTACTTCCCTAGGGTGGTCCTTGTACACTGGTTGTACTATACCATAGTTATATACATATTACTTCCCAAGGGTAGTCCATGCACACTGGTTGTACTATACCATAGTTATATACATATTACTTCCCTAGGATGGTCCTTGCACACTGGTTGTACTATACCATAGTTATATACATATTACTTCCCAAGGGTAGTCCATGCACACTGGTTGTACTATACCACCATAGTTATATACATATTACTTCCCTAGGGTAGTCCATGCACACTGGTTGTACTATACCATAGTTATATACATATCACTTCCCTAGGGTAGTCCTTGTACACTGGTTGTACTATACCATAGTTATATACATATTACTTCCCTAGGGTAGTCCTTGTACACTGGTTGTACTATACCACCATAGTTATATACATATTACTTCCCTAGGGTAGTCCTTGCACACTGGTTGTACTATACCATAGTTATATACATATTACTTCCCTAGGGTAGTCCTTGTACACTGGTTGTACTATACCACCATAGTTATATACATATTACTTCCCTAGGGTAGTCCTTGCACACTGGTTGTACTATACCATAGTTATATACATATTACTTCCCTAGGGTAGTCCTTGCACACTGGTTGTACTATACCACCATAGTTATATACATATTACTTCCCTAGGGTAGTCCTTGCACACTGGTTGTACTATACCACCATAGTTATATACATATTACTTCCCTAGGGTGATCCGTGTACACTGGTTGTACTATACCATAGTTATATACATATTACTTCCCTAGGGTAGTCCTTGTACACTGGTTGTACTATACCATAGTTATATACATATTACTTCCCTAGGGTAGTCCATGCACACTGGTTGTACTATACCATAGATATATACATATTACTTCCCTAGGGTAGTCCATGCACACTGGTTGTACTATACCATAGATATATACATAATACTTCCCTAGGATGGTCCTTGCACACTGGCTGTACTATACCACCATAGTTATATACATATTACTTCCCTAGGATGGTCCTTGCACACTGGTTGTACTATACCACCATAGTTATATACATATTACTTCCCTAGGATAGTCCTTGCACACTGGTTGTACTATACCATAGTTATATACATATTACTTCCCTAGGGTAGTCCTTGCACACTGGTTGTACTATACCATAGTTATATACATATTACTTCCCTAGGGTAGTCCTTGCACACTGGTTGTACTCCACCATAGTTATATACATATTACTTCCCTAGGGTAGTCCTTGCACACTGGTTGTACTATACCACCATAGTTATATACATATTACTTCCCTAGGGTAGTCCTTGCACACTGGTTGTACTATACCACCATAGTTATATACATATTACTTCCCTAGGGTAGTCCTTGCACACTGGTTGTACTATACCACCATAGTTATATACATATTACTTCCCTAGGGTAGTCCTTGCACACTGGTTGTACTATACCACCATAGTTATATACATATTACTTCCCTAGGGTAGTCCTTGCACACTGGTTGTACTATACCACCATAGTTATATACATATTACTTCCCTAGGGTAGTCCTTGCACACTGGTTGTACTATACCACCATAGTTATATACATATTACTTCCCTAGGGTAGTCCTTGCACACTGGTTGTACTATACACCATAGTTATATACATATTACTTCCCTAGGGTAGTCCTTGCACACTGGTTGTACTATACCACCATAGTTATATACATATTACTTCCCTAGGGTAGTCCTTGCACACTGGTTGTACTATACCACCATAGTTATATACATATTACTTCCCTAGGGTAGTCCTTGTACACTGGTTGTACTATACCATAGTTATATACATATTACTTCCCTAGGGTAGTCCTTGCACACTGGTTGTACTATACCATAGTTATATACATATTACTTCCCTAGGGTAGTCCATGCACACTGGTTGTACTATACCATAGTTATATACATATTACTTCCCTAGGGTAGTCCTTGCACACTGGTTGTACTATACCATAGTTATATACATATTACTTCCCTAGGATGGTCCTTGCACACTGGTTGTACTATACCACCATAGTTATATACATATTACTTCCCTAGGGTGGTCCTTGCACACTGGTTGTACTATACCACCATAGTTATATACATATTACTTCCCTAGGGTAGTCCTTGCACACTGGTTGTACTATACCATAGTTATATACATATTACTTCCCTAGGGTAGTCCTTGCACACTGGTTGTACTATACCATAGTTATATACATATTACTTCCCTAGGGTGGTCCTTGCACACTGGTTGTACTATACCACCATAGTTATATACATATTACTTCCCTAGGGTAGTCCTTGCACACTGGTTGTACTATACCATAGTTATATACATATTACTTCCCTAGGGTAGTCCTTGTACACTGGTTGTACTATACCATAGTTATATACATATTACTTCCCTAGGGTGGTCCTTGCACACTGGTTGTACTATACCACCATAGTTATATACATATTACTTCCCTAGGGTAGTCCTTGCACACTGGTTGTACTATACCATAGTTATATACATATTACTTCCCTAGGGTAGTCCTTGCACACTGGTTGTACTATACCACCATAGTTATATACATATTACTTCCCTAGGGTAGTCCTTGCACACTGGTTGTACTATACCACCATAGTTATATACATATTACTTCCCTAGGGTAGTCCTTGCACACTGGTTGTACTATACCACCATAGTTATATACATATTACTTCCCTAGGGTAGTCCTTGCACACTGGTTGTACTATACCACCATAGTTATATACATATTACTTCCCTAGGGTAGTCCTTGCACACTGGTTGTACTATACCACCATAGTTATATACATATTACTTCCCTAGGGTAGTCCTTGCACACTGGTTGTACTATACCATAGTTATATACATATTACTTCCCTAGGGTAGTCCTTGCACACTGGTTGTACTATACCATAGTTATATACATATTACTTCCCTAGGGTAGTCCTTGCACACTGGTTGTACTATACCATAGTTATATACATATTACTTCCCTAGGGTAGTCCTTGTACACTGGTTGTACTATACCATAGTTATATACATATTACTTCCCTAGGGTAGTCCTTGCACACTGGTTGTACTATACCACCATAGTTATATACATATTACTTCCCTAGGGTAGTCCTTGCACACTGGTTGTACTATACCATAGTTATATACATATTACTTCCCTAGGGTAGTCCTTGTACACTGGTTGTACTATACCATAGTTATATACATATTACTTCCCTAGGGTGGTCCTTGCACACTGGTTGTACTATACCACCATAGTTATATACATATTACTTCCCTAGGGTAGTCATTGCACACTGGTTGTACTATACCATAGTTATATACATATTACTTCCCTGGGGTAGTCCTTGCACACTGGTTGTACTATACCACCATAGTTATATACATATTACTTCCCTAGGGTAGTCCGTGTACACTGGTTGTACAATACCACCATAGTTATATACATATTACTTCCCTGGGTAGTCCGTGTACACTAGTTGTACTATACCACCATAGTTATATACATATTACTTCCCTAAGGTAGTCATTGCACACTGGTTGTACTATACCACCATAGTTATATACATATTACTTCCCTAGGGTAGTCCTTGCACACTGGTTGTACTATACCACCATAGTTATATACATATTACTTCCCTATGGTAGTCCTTGCACACTGGTTGTACTATACCATAATTATATACATATTACTTCCCTAGGGTAGTCCTTGCACACTGGTTGTACTATACCATAGATATATACATATTACTTCCCTAGGGTAGTCCTTGCACACTGGTTGTACTATACCATAGTTATATACATATTACTTCCCTAGGGTAGTCCATGCACACTGGTTGTACTATACCATAGTTATATACATATTACTTCCCTAGGGTAGTCCATGCACACTGGTTGTACTATACCACCATAGTTATATACATATTACTTCCCTAGGGTAGTCCTTGCACACTGGTTGTACTATACCACCATAGTTATATACATATTACTTCCCTAGGATGGTCCTTGCACACTGGTTGTACTATACCACCATAGTTATATACATATTACTTCCCTAGGGTAGTCCTTGCACACTGGTTGTACTATACCACCATAGTTATATACATATTACTTCCCTAGGGTAGTCCTTGTACACTGGTTGTACTATACCACCATAGTTATATACATATTACTTCCCTAGGGTAGTCCGTGTACACTGGTTGTACTATACCACCATAGTTATATACATATTACTTCCCTAGGGTAGTCCTTGCACACTGGTTGTACTATACCACCATAGTTATATACATATTACTTCCCTAGGGTAGTCCTTGCACACTGGTTGTACTATACCATAGTTATATACATATTACTTCCCTAGGGTAGTCCTTGCACACTGGTTGTACTATACCATAGTTATATACATATTACTTCCCTAGGGTAGTCCTTGCACACTGGTTGTACTATACCACCATAGTTATATACATATTACTTCCCTAGGGTAGTCCTTGCACACTGGTTGTACTATACCACCATAGTTATATACATATTACTTCCCTAGGGTAGTCCATGCACACTGGTTGTACTATACCATAGTTATATACATATTACTTCCCTAGGGTAGTCCTGCACACTGGTTGTACTATACCATAGTTATATACATATTACTTCCCTAGGGTAGTCCTTGCACACTGGTTGTACTATACCACCATAGTTATATACATATTACTTCCCTAGGGTAGTCCTTGCACACTGGTTGTACTATACCACCATAGTTATATACATATTACTTCCCTAGGGTAGTCCTTGCACACTGGTTGTACTATACCACCATAGTTATATACATATTACTTCCCTAGGGTAGTCCTTGCACACTGGTTGTACTATACCACCATAGTTATATACATATTACTTCCCTAGGGTAGTCCTTGCACACTGGTTGTATACCACCATAGTTATATACATATTACTTCCCTAGGGTAGTCCTTGCACACTGGTTGTACTATACCATAGTTATATACATATTACTTCCCTAGGGTAGTCCTTGTACACTGGTTGTACTATACCATAGTTATATACATATTACTTCCCTAGGGTAGTCCTTGCACACTGGTTGTACTATACCATAGTTATATACATATTACTTCCCTAGGGTAGTCCATGCACACTGGTTGTACTATACCATAGATATATACATATTACTTCCCTAGGATGGTCCTTGCACACTGGTTGTACTCTACCATAGTTATATACATATTACTTCCCTAGGATGGTCCTTGCACACTGGTTGTACTATACCACCATAGTTATATACATATTACTTCCCTAGGATGGTCCTTGCACACTGGTTGTACTATACCACCATAGTTATATACATATTACTTCCCTAGGATGGTCCTTGCACACTGGTTGTACTCTACCATAGTTATATACATATTACTTTCCTAGGGTAGTCCTTGCACACTGGTTGTACTATACCATAGTTATATACATATTACTTCCCTAGGGTAGTCCTTGCACACTGGTTGTACTATACCATAGTTATATACATATTACTTCCCTAGGGTAGTCCTTGCACACTGGTTGTACTATACCACCATAGTTATATACATATTACTTCCCTAGGATGGTCCTTGCACACTGGTTGTACTATACCACCATAGTTATATACATATTACTTCCCTAGGGTAGTCCTTGCACACTGGTTGTACTATACCACCATAGTTATATACATATTACTTCCCTAGGGTAGTCCTTGCACACTGGTTGTACTATACCACCATAGTTATATACATATTACTTCCCTAGGGTGATCCGTGTACACTGGTTGTACTATACCATAGTTATATACATATTACTTCCCTAGGGTAGTCCTTGTACACTGGTTGTACTATACCATAGTTATATACATATTACTTCCCTAGGGTAGTCCATGCACACTGGTTGTACTATACCATAGATATATACATATTACTTCCCTAGGGTAGTCCATGCACACTGGTTGTACTATACCATAGATATATACATATTACTTCCCTAGGATGGTCCTTGCACACTGGTTGTACTATACCACCATAGATATATACATATTACTTCCCTAGGGTAGTCCTTGCACACTGGTTGTACTATACCACCATAGTTATATACATATTACTTCCCTAGGGAGTCCTTGCACACTGGTTGTACTCTACCACATAGTTATTACATATACTTCCCTAGGTAGTCCTTGCACACTGGTTGTACTATACCATAGTTATATACATATTACTTCCCTAGGTAGTCCTTGCACACTGGTTGTACTATACCATAGTTATATACATATTACTTCCCTAGGGTAGTCCTTGCACACTGGTTGTACTATACCACCATAGTTATATACATATTACTTCCCTAGGATAGTCCTTGCACACTGGTTGTACTATACACCATATTATATACATATTACTTCCCTAGGGTAGTCCTTGCACACTGGTTGTACTATACCACCATAGTTATATACATATTACTTCCCTAGGGTAGTCCTTGCACACTGGTTGTACTATACCATAGTTATATACATATTACTTCCCTAGGGTAATCCTTGCACACTGGTTGTACTATACCATAGTTATATACATATTACTTCCCTAGGGTAGTCCTTGTACACTGGTTGTACTATACACCATAGTTATATACATATTACTTCCCTAGGGTAGTCCATGCACACTGGTTGTACTATACCATAGTATATACATATATACTTCCCTAGGGTAGTCCATGCACACTGGTTGTACTATACCACCATAGATATATACATATTACTTCCCTAGGTAGTCCTTGCACACTGGTTGTACTATACCACCATAGATATATACATATTACTTCCCTAGGGTGATCCGTGTACACTGGTTGTACTATACCATAGTTATATACATATTACTTCCCTAGGGTAGTCCTTGTACACTGGTTGTACTATACCATAGTTATATAC
>JABXNX010001573.1:0-12287 GCA_014843695.1 Archivesica marissinica | reverse complement strand
TACTTTATACATGTATTGGTGCGTGTAGCCTAATATGTCGCCTGGCTTAGCATTTAAATAGGTTTACACATCCAACATATGCACATATCAACGAATATGATATGCGGGACAGTGACTCCTGTACTGACCCTATACATTGTAGTGGTTGTAACTTAATATATGACCAGGCTGAGCATTCAAATAGTATTATTATATATATACTGCACACAACATATATACATTAGTCTATCAAATATGAGTGTTAGCTAAATGCCTTAGTACGTTCGCCCACATCGTTCGCCGGTGGCGAGGGAAAATAAGCTCAGAATCTTTCTTTATTTCACAGTATTATATTGTTTGTAATATTATAATCATTAAAACGTTTAAAAATTATATCATGAGATTTTGATCTTATTCTGCTATTTAACTGTATGTATTTGATATAATTGTTATCGTAAGCCTCATTATTTCATGTATGCATGTGAAATGAGAGAATAAAATGTGTTTTGAATTTGAATATAACTAAACTCAATTGTTACATTAATATTCAATCTTTTCTAACGTACTACTGCTTCCGGTCTGGAGTTTAAACACGCATGGACTAATTTTGTTATTTTGGGTAACGCTGTTACTGTAACTATATGCAATGGCCCTGTCACACATATGCGTCTTCGCATGGTGTTCCTTGGCATTAAATCCCGTCCTTTACCCGTTCAGTAGCAGTAAATCCCGTCCTTTACCAGTTCCTTCGCAGTAAATCCCGTCCTTTACCAGTTCATTGGCAGTATATCCCGTCCTTTATTCGTTCATTGGCAGTATATCCCGTCCTTTATTTGTTCATTGGCAGTATATCCTGTCCTTTATTCGTTCATTGGCAGTATATCACGTCCTTTATCAGTTCATTGGCAGTCTATCCCGCCCTTTACTAGTTCATTGGCAGTATATCCCGTCCTTACCACATGTCTACGAGTTCCAATCAAGGTAAACTACGAGTACGC
This sequence comes from Archivesica marissinica, assembly GCA_014843695.1. Lineage (NCBI taxonomy): Eukaryota > Metazoa > Mollusca > Bivalvia > Venerida > Vesicomyidae > Archivesica > Archivesica marissinica. Next base: position 11,310 of record JABXNX010001573.1, on the reverse strand, counting down.
ACAGCGTCCATTGTCTGGTTAGAACGCGGATCTGTAGTCCATTTGTTAACATGCTCAACTGGTAATCCAGGGATCGCAGGTTCGATTCCCCGTCTGACCCTAATAAAATTAACAGTCTTTAAAATGGGACTTTAAACCTAGGTCTCGTGTCGGTGCTTTACACCATGCACGTAAAAGAACCAGAGGAGACTATGGAATGGGTCTTCGTCTGTATCATTGCACTATCCTCCAAACATCTAAAATGATTAATCTCTTCAGGAGGCGTCGCTCATATGGGCAACCGGTAGCGACGATAAATAAAAAATAAATAAATAAACGTAAAACACACAAGTTAGAAGGCGGAAGAGCGCCGATTGTGTTGATGTTTGTCAGAAATATACGGGCTCACATGGCGTTCTTTCTATAGACGTCATCGAAGTTCTTATACAATAAGTAGAACGTGATTAAGATGTATGCGATTTAATGTCGCCATTGACTTGCCGTGCATGCATCAACATATCGTAGTGAGACCATGCTATAGCTATATCCAGTCAATTACCCGTTCCCATGTAGTCTATCCCGTCCTTTACCCGTTCACATGCAGTCTATCCCGTCCTTTACCCGTTCACATGCAGTCTATCCCGTCCTTTACCCGTTCACATGTAGTCTATCCCGTCCTTTACCCGTTCACATGCAGTCTATCCTGTCCTTTACCCGTTCACATGCAGTCTATCCCGTCCTTACCGTTAACAGGCAGTCTATCCACGTCCTTACCGTTTCACATGAGTATATCCGTCTTTACCCCGTTCACATCAGTCATCCGTCCTTTTACCCGTGCACAGTGGTCTATCCCATCTACCCGTTCACATGCAGTCTATCCCGTCCTTTACCCGTTCACATGTGGTCTATCCCATCCTTTACCCGTTCACATGCAGTCTATCCCGTCCTTTACCCGTTCACATGTGGTCTATCCCATCCTTTACCCGTTCACATGTGGTCTATCCCATCCTTTACCCGTTCACATGTAGTCTATCCCGTCCTTTACCCGTTCACATGCAGTTATCCCGTCCTTAGCACGTTTCCATGAGTTCCAGTTCCGCACAACGTCCATTGCGTCCCATTATATAGGCACTGGGTGAGAACGGCATAGACCGTTTTTTGTTTATGTTTGTTCGGGTTTTATGTCTTCATCAGCACCAATTTGGGCTATATAGTGCCGGTCGATAGTTTACCTAACAACAGCTTTCCTTGGTAGGCTCCAGCGATTAACTAGTACTTGGTGTACCAACCTCTGTAAGAAACTGGCAACCTTTTCACATAAACAGACACGGCCTCAAAGGGGCTCGAACCAGTGACCATCCGAGATAGTAGGTTATAGTGGTATGCAAGTCAGTAACATTTACCACTCGACCACGGAAGCGGTCCTCGGCACAGACGTAGGAGACGCAGAGAAGCGCTGTACTCACCTGCACCTTCTTGCAAGTTTTACTACCGCCCGCCTACGATATGTCTGTACGTAAATGCAGTTCGAGCAACGTTCGTAGGCCTACTGAACACACATCTAGTCACCCCATTCTGGTCAGACCGCGGAAACAATGGCGACTTGAGTTCTTTGAAGTATGCGTCCCCATCAAGTTCTTCATAAGTAGCAATGACTCATCACATCATACTCTATGGGGCGCCCTTTCGTTATTTATTACTGTTTATGGATATCCATATATATCGAATTATGGATATCCATATATATCGAATTATGGATATCCATATATATCGAATTATGGATATCCATATATATCGAATTATGGATATCCAATAAATGAATTATGGATATCCATATATATCGAATTATGGATATTCACATATATCGAATTATGGATATCCATATATATCGAATTATGGATATCCAATAAATGAATTATGGATATTCAAACATGGAATTATGGATATCCATAAATACTGAATAAATAGAAAAACGGCGCCCCATAGTACTCGGCGGTTTCACGTTTTATTCACCTTGCACATGCATCGTTTTCATGCAGTCTACATCGGTTATGTCAAAGTCGGTTATGTCGACTTATCCGGTTATCTTGAAATCGGATCAATGTCCCGTTTCAGACACTATCATGTTACATACAACTGGCTCCGTTGATATCGAAATTCGTTACGTCAAATTTCGGTTATGTCGAAGTATTTTGTTCGGTCCGACGGAATTCGACAAAGCGGGCTGTAGACTGTACTTATGATGCAGTTGTTCAATGAAAAATAGTTGCTCGCTCGTTTAAACATTCGTTTTTAGTATTGTCTTAATTCTACATTGCTGCGAATCATTTAATATGGTTTGATGTGATCCGAGCATTGTCCATGACTGTAGCTCATAATCATATTAATCGCTGAAATTATTCAGAAATTCCCAGAGGAGTGTGTTATAAAGTTGGCATTACTGTGCCGAGGGGAGACAGATAAGGATATATGTGGATACACTGTGAGATTCATAATTAATCATATACTACAGTCGAACTACAACTCAATAGTCAATAAATAATGTTGTTTAACAGTACTCTAAGTACTAACACGTTATGTCGAACTACAACTCAATAGTCAATAAATAATGCTGTTTAACACTATTCTACGTTCTAACACGTTACGTCGAACTACAACTCAATAGTCAATAAATAATGCTGTTTAACATTATTCTACGTTCTAACACGTTACGTCGAACAACAACTCAATAGTCAATAAATAATGCTGTTTAACATTATTCTACGTTCTAACACGTTACGTCGAACTACAACTCAATAGTCAATAAATAACGCTGTTTAACACCATTCTAAGTTATAACACGTTACGTCGAACTACAACTCAATAGTCAATAAATAATGCTGTTTAACACTATTCTATGTTCTAACACGTTACGTCGAACTACAACTCAATAGTCAATAAATAATGCTGTTTAACATTATTCTACGTTCTAACACGTTACGTCGAACAACAACTCAATAGTCAATAAATAATGTTATTACCTAATGCTCTATATAACTTGTAATTCGTTATTTTTGCCTGTTTCATTGCATTTTTTATCCTTCGCTCGACCGGGCAATCGTTTGAACTGTTTCATACTAGACTTTTGAACCAATCATGCTCTGGGTATGCTTTCACTGTGCGCAGTAGGATGCGCAATAGGGTGTTATGGAAGTCAAAGTAAAAAATACGTCCCGAATACATTTTAGCTCTGACTGCGCTTGAAGTCATCGATATACAGTATGTGAAGCCCTCCTTTCCGTTCATTAATTCCTTTCCGTATTTTATTGCATACTTACCGGCGTACCGGCTTTTAGGACAAAACAAAGCGTTTACAAATGATGATTGATTAGTCATTGATTTTAAAAATGTTTTTTGAGTTAGTCAAATATAATAGGTATGTACAACAGTTATATAGAGCATTAGGTAATAAAACAGTTATTTCATGGGTGTTTGGGGAACAGTCAAAACTATTGTCCCACGGTATCAGGGAAGACATTTCGAACTGTTGCCCGAGGCCGACAGTTCGAAAGTCTTCCCTGATACCTCGGGACAATAGTTTTGACTGTTCCCCAAACACCCATGAATAACTGTATACTGTTTAACACTATTCTAAGTTAACACGTTACGTCGAACAACAACTCAATAGTCATAAATAACGCGTTTTAACACTATTAAGAATAATAAGTATCAACCGTGGTATATCGCAGAATAACCCGAGTTTAAGTTCTTAGCGTAGAAATATATCACGAAGGCCATGCCTTGCCTTCGGCCTTCGTGATATATTTCTACGCATAAGAACTTCAAACTCGGTTATTCGCGATATACCACGGTTGATACTTATTTCGATTCTAACACGACTTACTTCTAATAATTTTAAAGGAATATTTTCTTCAAACGCCGCTGCATTTGGCTTTCGAAATTTCCTCCCGCGTTGATGACGTTATTTTTTATGGAAAATATCAATCTAGTGCATAAATGAACAAAAGTTGTAACTGATCAATAATTTTATTTTATTTTGTCAAATAAAACTGTACAGAATAGTAACTGAAACGTTACTTAACAGAAAAACAAGATGGACAAGAGATTATCTGATTCTAAAAATAGCTCACTTCCTGAATTCCAACGGTATTTTTTACAAACATCACGTGACTTTTATACATAAAACTTTACACGCATTGTATACATGACGTAGCCAAAACACGGTGCGCGTGCAGCATAGTTCAAGGTAGGTATATTGCAGAATAACGTGAGATTGATTTTACTTTACACGTATGTATGTTATTAGCTGGGTCGTGTTAGAACTTAGATTAAGTTCTAACACGTTACGTCGAACAACAACTCAATAGTCAATAAATAATGCTGTTTAGCACTATTCTACGTTCTAACACGTTGCGTCGAACTACAACTCAATAGTCAATAAATAATGCTGTTTAACACTATTCTACGTTCTAACACGTTACGTCGAACTACAACTCAATAGTCAATAAATAATGCTGTTTAACACTATTCTACGTTCTAACACGTTAAGTCGAACAACAACTCAATAGTCAATAAATAATGCTGTTTAACACTATTCTACGTTCTAACACGTTACGTCGAACTACAACTCAATAGTCAATACATAATGCTGTTTAATACTATTCTACGTTCTAACACGTTACGTCGAACAACAACTCAATAGTCAATAAATAATGCTGTTTAACACTATTCTACGTTCTAACACGTTACGTCGAACATTACGTCGAACTACAACTCAATAGTCAATAAATAATGCTGTTTAACACTATTCTACGTTCTAGCACGTTACGTCGAACTACAACTCAATAGTCAATAAATAATGCTGTTTAACACTATTCTACGTTCTAACACGTTACGTCGAACTACAACTCAATAGTCAATAAATAATGCTGTTTAACACTATTCTACGTTCTAACACGTTACGTCGAATAACAACTCAACAGTCAATAAATAATGCTGTTTAACATTATTCTACGTTCTAACACGTTACGTCGAACAACAACTCAATAGTCAATAAATAATGTTATTACCTAATGCTCTATATAACTTGTAATTCGTTATTTTTGCCTGTTTCATTGAATTTTTCATCCTTCGCTCAGGTATGGGCAACGGTTCGAACTGTTGAACTGTTTCATACTAGACTGTTGAACCAATCATACTCTGAGTATGCTTTCACTGTGCGCAGTAGGATGCGCAATAGGGTGTTATGGAAGTCAAAGTAAAAAATACGTCCCGAATACATTTTAGCTCTGACTGCGCTTGAAGTCATCGATATACATTATGTGAAGCCCTCCTTTCCGTTCATTAATTCCTTTCCGTATTTTATTGCATACTTACCGGCGTACCGGCTATTAGACCAAAACCAAGCGTTTACAAATAATGATTGATTAGTCATTGATTTTAAAAATGTTTTTTGAGTTAGTCAAATATAATAGGTATGTACAACAGTTATATAGAGCATTAGGTAATAAAACAGTTATTTCATGGGTGTTTGGGGAACAGTCAAAACTATTGTCCCGAGGTATCAGGGAAGACTTTCGAACTGTCGGCCTCGGGCACCCATGAAATAACTGTATACTGTTTAACACTATTCTAAGTTCTAACACGTTACTTCGAACAACAACTCAATAGTCAATAAATAACGCTGTTTAACACTTTTTTGAATTATGGCCCAGGCTAGGTTTGAAGACATGACTGAGGATGTTTTTTGAGTTAGTCAAATATTATAGAATATAAGGTATGTACAACAGTTATATAGAGCATTAGGTAATAAAACAGTTATTTCTAACGGCCTCGGGCAACAGTTCGAAAGTCTTCCATGATACCTCGGGACAATAGTTTTGACTGTTCCCCAAACACCCATGAAATAACTGTACACTGTTCTACGTTCTAACACGTTACGTCGAACTACAACTCTATAGTCAATAAATAATGCTGTTTAACAATATTCTAAGTTCTAACACGTTACGTCGAACTAGTAACATTGTGAATTCATTAAATACTACTATTCCATGTTAAGTCGAACTATTAACACTGTGTATTCATTAACTACTACTAGACTGTGCACTTTTATACTGTATATTGAGCGTTACATTTTCGCTACACATTTGAAAATTATAGATTTTATTATCATTTTTTTATGCCTATATTGTTTTCTAAAAGCAGGTCCCACACTGGGTCGAAAACATTTGGACCACTTATCTGTGTGAACGATGGGGTGTGTGCGGGAGGGGTGTCCCTTCCCTGGTTTGATTTATTTTGCTATTTTTATTTGTAGATGGTATATTCTAGCCCGTTTTTTTCTGGAAAAAGTATTAATATAGAATGCTACATGTTAAGGCTAAACGTTCATTTTAAAAAGGATATACTTTTTACCTCTAAGCCGAGTGCACCGTTTCTTTTTGGTGTCAGTATATATATATGCATATGGACAGCTAAATGAGGTCCACTACTAGGTATATCGCAGTAATAGTTACAGTTATTTATTCTCTATATTGCTAAGTATTTAAATATATACTAGAGGACATAGAAAACGCACACTTACATTAAATACTAGAGGACATAGAAAACGCACACCTACATTATATACTAGAGGACATAGAAAACGCACACCTACATTATATACTAGAGGACATAGAAAACGCACACCTACATAATATACTAGAGGACATAGAAAACGCACACCTACATTATATACTAGAGGACATAGAAAACGCACACCTACATTATATACTAGAGGACATAGAAAACGCACACCTACATTATATACTAGAGGACATAGAAAACGCACACTACATTATATACTAGAGGACATAGAAAACGCACACCTACATTATATACTAGAGGACATAGAAAACGCACACTACATTATATACTAGAGGACATAGAAAACGCACACCTACATTATATACTAGAGGACATAGAAAACGCACACCTACATTATATACTAGAGGACATAGAAAACGCACACCTACATTATATCCTAGAGGACATAGAAAACGCACACCTACATTATATACTAGAGGACATAGAAAACGCACACCTACATTATATACTAGAGGACATAGAAAACGCACACCTACATTATATACTAGAGGACATAGAAAACGCACACCTACATTATATACTAGAGGACATAGAAAACGCACACCTACATTATATACTAGAGGACATAGAAAACGCACACCTACATTATATACTAGAGGACATAGAAAACGCACACCTAATTTACATAATAGAGGATAGAAAACGCACACCTACATTATATACTAGAGGACATAGAAAACGCACACCTACATTATATACTGGAGGACATAGAAAACGCACACCTACATTATATACTAGAGGACATAGAAAACGCACACCTAAATTACATAATAGAGGATAGAAAACGCACACCTAAATTACATAATAGAGGACATAGAAAACGCACACCTACATTATATACTAGAGGACATAGAAAACGCACACCTACATTATATACTAGAGGACATAGAAAACGCACACCTACATGATATACTAGAGGACATAGAAAACGCACACCTAATTTACATAATAGAGGATAGAAAACGCACACCTACATTATATACTAGAGGACATAGAAAACGCACACCTACATTATATACTAGAGGACATAGAAAACGCACACCTACATTATATACTAGAGGACATAGAAAACGCACACCTACATTATATACTAGAGGACATAGAAAACGCACACCTACATAATATACTAGAGGACATAGAAAACGCACACCTACATTATATACTAGAGGACATAGAAAACGCACACCTACATTACTTTATTATTATTACATGAAAACGAAATACGAAGCATTCCATCAAAGATATATCACATCTTTATTACAAAACTGAACATTTAAAAATATACCAACATGTTCAAAACTATGTATTTATATAGTTATTGTTTTTCATGTAAATATACACGTATCCGAAGTGTGCGTTTTTATGTCCCCTAGTATACTGTGACTTGCGTGTACACACGATTTATTCTCACCTTAGTGTCCGTCCATTTATAAGTCAAGTTGTAATCTGCAAGTATATTTATGTTCTTGTTGACATCATCGAGGGCCATTTGTACGGCCGGAAGACATGAGCCACCTCCACTCCACCCGTCGCCGGTCATAGGTAAGAGACCGAGAAGCCGTAGTTCGCGTGTGGTCGCGCTTGATAGGCCGACAAGTAACATTAAACAGTTGTTTACCATGAGCATACTCATGACTCTATGTATATACATGATGTAACACCTACTAACAGTAACACCTAGCACAATGCGTAGCTCCTCCGTATACTCTCGTAAGATCCGCGAGATCTCGTGCGATGTGTAAGATCTCGTACAATCTGTAAACTCTCGTGGGATAGGTAAGATATCGTACAATCCGCAATCAACCGCCTGTGCTGCTAAATTGCAAAACAATATGAATGTACTAAAACCGTTACTCTAGTTATTTTAAGAAGATACCATCAAACTGTACATAATTCCCTAATGAACCTGTCCTAATCTCTCATCATTTTCAATAAACGGCTCCTAATCGGCCATCGTGTTCGCAAATGATCCTCGTTAGTAAATGTATTATTCTAGACGACATTGCAAAATGTAATATGAATAGTACTTTGTTTGATCTATGAAATGTATATTTGTTAAATGTTCTAATTAAATATACATCATTTCGCCTTTAAGATATTGTAAGAGCAGTTTTCATATATTAAGATGGACAACAGTACACGATAGAAGTCGTGATAGCGCAGTTGTAGAGCGTTCGCTTCATGTGCGAAAGGTCCCGAGTTCGCGCCAAGCTGGAGCCGTTAGGAGTGTGTCCTTATGCAAGGTATTTACATTCCACATTGCCTCTTCTCTCTCCCTCGTGACGTTGGATTCCATCAGGAATGAGGTCTCGAGACCGATTAATATAACATGTAAGAACTTGTTTCGCAATCGAGCTAAAATAAAGTTGTATAAACTAATAATACATCAGTTGTTTACCCAACTAGCTTTTTTATAGTCCTATTGTATACATATGTTGAGGGCCTCATTGTAGATTAACGTTTGCTAAATGAGTTATCTCGTAAAATAAAGTATGTATGTATTATTATTATTATTATTATTATTACTAACACAAGTACGCACTTAAGCGCTGGAATATACATAATAGTTGCGTACGATGCTATAACGTGAACAGTAGGCTGTGCTGATGCGCTGGAATATACATATAGTTGCGTACTATGCTACAACGTGAACAGTAGGCTGTGCTGACGCGCTGGAATATACTTATAGTTGCGTACTGTGCTACAACGTGAACAGTAGGCTATGCTGAAGCGTTGGAATATACATATAGTTGCGTACTATGCTACAATGTGAACAGTAGGCTGTGTTGAAGCGCTGGAATATACATATAGTTGCGTACTATGCTATAACGTGAACCGTAGGCTGTGTTGAAGCGCTGGAATATACATATAGTTGCGTACTATGCTATAACGTGAACCGTAGGCTGTGTTGAAGCGTTGGAATATACATATAGTTGCGTACTGTGCTACAACGTGAACAGTAGGCTGTGCTGAAGCGTTGAAATACATATAGTTGCGTACTATGCTACAACGTGAACAGTAGGCTGTGCTGAAGCGCGGAATATACATATAGTTGCGTACTATGCTACAACGTGAACAGTAGGCTGTGCTGAAGCGCTGGAATATACATATAGTTGCGTACTATGCTATAACGTGAACCGTAGGCTGTGTTGAAGCGTTGGAATATACATATAGTTGCGTACTATGCTACAGCGTGAACAGTAGGCTGTACTGAAGCGTTGGAATATACATATAGTTGCGTACTATGCTACAACGTGAACAGTAGGCTGTGCTGAAGCGCTGGGATGTACATATAGTTGCGTACTATGCTACAACGTGAACAGTAGGCTGTGCTGACGCGCTGGAATATACATATAGTTGTGTACTATGCTACAACGTGAACAGTAGGCTGTGCTGACGCGCTGGAATATACATATAGTTGTGTACTATGCTACAACGTGAACAGTAGGCTGTGCTGAAGCGCTGGAATATACTTATAGTTGCGTACTATGCTATAACGTGAACCGTAGGCTGTGTTGAAGCGCTGGAATATACATATAGTTGCGTACTATGCTACAACGTGAACAGTAGGCTGTGCTGAAGCGCTGGGATATACATATAGTTGCGTACTATGCTACAACGTGAACAGTAGGCTGTGCTGACGCGCTGGAATATACATATAGTTGTGTACTATGCTACAACGTGAACAGTAGGCTGTGCTGAAGCGCTGGAATATACTTATAGTTGCGTACTATGCTATAACGTGAACCGTAGGCTGTGTTGAAGCGCTGGAATATACATATAGTTGCGTACTATGCTACAACGTGAACAGTAGGCTGTGTTGAAGCGTTGGAATATACATATAGTTGCGTACTATGCTACAACGTGAACAGTAGGCTGTGCTGACGCGCTGGAATATACATAATAGTTGCGTACTATGCTACAACGTGAACAGTAGGCTGTGCTGACGCGCTGGAATATACATATAGTTGCGTACTATGCTACAACGTGAACAGTAGGCTGTGCTGAAGCGCTGGGATATACATATAGTTGCGTACTATGCTACAACGTGAACAGTAGGCTGTGCTGACGCGCTGGAATATACATATAGTTGCGTACTATGCTACAACGTGAACAGTAGGCTGTGCTGAAGCGCTGGAATATACATATAGTTGCGTACTATGCTATAACGTGAACCGTAGGCTGTGCTGAAGCGCTGGAATATACATACATATAGTTGCGTACTATGCTACAACGTGAACAGTAGGCTGTGCTGAAGCGCTGGAATATACATATAGTTGCGTACTATGCTACAACGTGAACAGTAGGCTGTGCTGAAGCGCTGGAATATACATATAGTTGCGTACTATGCTACAACGTGAACAGTAGGCTGTGCTGAAGCGCTGGAATATACATATAGTTGCGTACTATGCTACAACGTGAACAGTAGGCTGTGCTGAAGCGCTGGAATATACATATAGTTGCGTACTATGCTACAACGTGAACAGTAGGCTGTGCTGAAGCGCTGGAATATACATATAGTTGCGTACTATGCTACAACGTGAACAGTAGGCTGTGCTGAAGCGCTGGAATATACATATAGTTGCGTACTATGCTACAACGTGAACAGTAGGCTGTGCTGAAGCGCTGGAATATACATATAGTTGCGTACTATGCTACAACGTGAACAGTAGGCTGTGCTGAAGC
>JABXNX010001572.1:0-12294 GCA_014843695.1 Archivesica marissinica | reverse complement strand
GCCGGTAGTAGCAGGTAGGTAGCACAATATATGTCATTGATGGCAGTGGTCCGGTAGTAGCAGGTAGGTAGCACAATATGTGTCACTGATGGTAGTGGGTCAGTAGTAGCAGGTAGGTAGCACAATATATGACATTGATGGTAGTTGGCCGGTAGTAGCAGGTAGCTAGCACAGTATTTGTCATTGATGGTAGTGGGCCGGTAGTATCAGGTAGGTAGAACTATATATGTCATTGATGGTATTGGGCCGGTAGTAGCAGGTAGGTAGCACAATATATGTCATTGATGGCAGTGGGCCGGTAGTAGCAGGTAGGTAGCAGAATATATGTCATTGATGGTAGTGGGCCGGTAGTAGTAGGTAGGTAGCACAATATATGTCATTGATTGTAGTGGGTCAGTAGTAACATGTAGGTAGCACAATATATGTCATTGATGGTATTGGGCCGGTAGTAGCAGGTAGGTAGCAGAATATATGTCATTGATGGCAGTGGGCCGGTAGTAGCAGGTAGGTAGCACAATTTATGTCATTGGTGTTAGTGGGACGGTAGTAGCAGTTAAATAGCACAATATATGCCATTGGTGGTAGTGGGCCGGTAGTAGCAGGTAGGTAGCACAATATATGTCATTGTTGGTAGTGGACCGGTAGTAGCAGGTAGGTAGCACAGTATTTGTCATTGATGGTAGTGGGCCGGTAGTAGCAGTTAAAAAGCACAATATATGCCATTGGTGGTAGTGGACCGGTAGTAGCAAGTAGGTAGCACAATATATGCCATTGATGGCAGTAGGCCGGTAGTAGCAGGTAGTTAGCACAATATATGCCATTGACGGTAGTGGGCAGGTAGTAGCTGGTAGGTAGCACAATATATGCCATTGATGGCAGTGGGCCGGTAGTAGCTGGTAGGTAGCACAATATATGGTAGTAGTGGGCCGGTAAGTAGCAGAATATATGTCAAAGATGGTAGTGGGCCGGTAGTAGCAGGTAGGTAGCAGAATATATGTCATAGATGGTAGTGGGCCGGTAGTAGCAGGTAGGTAGCAGAATATATGTCATTGATGGTAGTGGGCCGGTAGTAGGAGGTAGGTAGCACAATATATGCCATTGGTGGTAGTGGGCCGGTAGTAGAAGGTAGGTAGCACAATATATGTCATTCATGGCAGTGGACCGGTAGTAGCAGGTAGGTAGCACAATATATGTCATTGATGGCAGTGGACCGGTAGTAGCAGGTATGTAGCACAATATATGTCATTGATGGTAGTGGGCCGGTATTAGCAAGTAGGTAGCACAATTGATGTCATTGATTGTCGTGGGCCGTTAATAGCAGGAAATTAGCACAATATTTGCCATTGATGGCAGTGGACCGGTAGTGGCGGGTAGATAGCACAATATATGTCATTGGTGTTAATGGGACGGTAGTAGCAGTTAAATAGCACAATATATGCCATTGGTGGTAGTGGGCCGGTAGTAGCACGTAGGTAGCACACTATATGTCATTGATGGTAGTGGACCGGTAGTAGCAGGTAGGTAGCACAATATATGCCATTGATGGCAGTGAGCCGGTAGTAGCCGGTAGGTAGCACAATATATGGCAGTGATGGTAGTGGGCCGGTAGGTAGCAGAATATATGTCATAGATGGTAGTGGGCCAGTAGTAGCAGCTAGGTAGCAGAATATATGTCATTGATGGTAGTGGGCCAGTAGTAGCAGGTAGGTAGCACAATATATGTCATTGGTGTTAGTGGGCCGGTAGTAGCAGGTAAATAGCACAATATATGCCATTGGTGGTAGTGGGCCGGTAGAAGCAGGTAGGTAGCACAATATATATCATTGATAGCAGTGGTCCGGTAGTAGCAGGTAGGTAGCACAATATGTGTCATTGATGGTAGTGGTTCAGTAGTAGCAGGTAGGTAGCACAATATATGACATTGATGGTAGCCGGCCGGTAGTAGCAGGTAGGTAGCACAGTATTTGTCATTGATGGTAGTGGGCCGGTAGTATCAGGTAGGTAGAACTATATATGTCATTGATGGTAGCGGGCCGGTAGTAGCATGTAAGTAGCACAATATATGCCATTGATGGCAATGGGCCGGTAGTAGCAGGTAGGTAGCAGAATATATGTCATTGATGGTAGTGGGCCGGTAGTAGCAGGTAGGTAGCACAATATATGTCATTGATTGTAGTGGGTCAGTTGTAACAGGTAGGTAGCACAATATATGTCATTGATGGTAGTGGGCCGGTAGTAGCAGGTAGGTAGCAGAATATATGTCATTGATGGCAGTGGGCCGGTAGTAGCAGGTAGGTAGCACAATATATGTCATTGGTGTTAGTGGGACGGTAGTAGCAGTTAAATAGCACAATATATGCCATTGGTGGTAGTGGGCCGGTAGTAGCAGATAGGTAGCACAATATATGCCATTGATGGCAGTGGGCCGGTAGTAGCAGGTAGTTAGCACAATATATGTCATTGGTGTTAGTGGGCCGGTAGTAGCAAGTAGGCAGCACAATATATGCCATTGATGGCAGTGGACCGGTAGTAGCAGGTAGTTAGCACAATATATGCCATTGACGGTAGTGGGCAGGTAGTAGCAGGTAGGTAGCACAATATATGCCATTGATGGCAGTGGGCCGGTAGTAGCTAGTAGGTAGCACAATATATGGTAGTAGTGGCCCGGTAGGTAGCAGAATATATGTCATAGATGGTAGTGGGCCGGTAGTAGCAGGTAGGTAGCAGAATATATGTCATTGATGGTAGTGGGCCGTTAGTAGCAGGTAGGTGGCAGAATATATGTCATTGATGGTAGTGGGCCGGTAGTAGCAGGTAGGTAGCACAATATATGCCATTGATGGTAGTGGGCCGGTAGTAGCAGGTAGGTAGCACAATATATGTCATTGATGGCAGTGGACCGGTAGTAGCAGGTAGGTAGCACAATATATGTCATTGATGGAAGTGGGCCAGTAGTAGCAAGTAGGTAGCACAATTGATGTCATTGATTGTCGTGGGCCGGTAGTAGCAGCATATATGTCATAGATGGTAGTGGGCCGGTAGTAGCAGGTAGGTAGCAGAATATATGTCATATATGGTAGTGGGCCGGTAGTAGCAGCTAGGTAGCAGAATATATGTCATTGATGGTAGTGGGCCAGTAGTAGCAGGTAGGTAGCACAATATATGTCATTGGTGTTAGTGGGCCGGTAGTAGCAGGTGAATAGCACAATATATGCCATTGGTGGTAGTGGGCCGGTAGAAGCAGGTAGGTAGCACAATATATGTCATTGATAGCAGTGGGCCGGTAGTAGCAGATAGGTAGCACAATATATGCCATTGATGGCAGTGGGTCAGTAGTAGCAGGTAGGAAGCACAATAGATGTCATTGATGGTAGTGGGCCGGTAGTAGCAGGTAGGTAGCAGAATATATGTCATTGATGGTAGTGTGCCGGTAGTAGCAGGTAGGTAGCACAATATATGTTATTGGTGTTAGTGGGCCGGTAGTAGCAGGTAAATAGCACAATATATGCCATTGGTGGTAGTGGGCCGGTAGTAGCAGGTAGGTAGCACAATATATGTCATTGATGGCAGTGGTCCGGTAGTAGCAGGTAGGTAGCACAATATGTGTCATTGATGGTAGTGGGTCAGTAGTAGCAGGTAGGTAGCACAATATATGACATTGATGGTAGCGGGCCGGTAGTAGCAGTTAGGTAGCACAGTATTTGTCATTGATGGTAGTGGGCCGGTAGTATCAGGTAGGTAGAACTATATATGTCATTGATGGTAGTGGGCCGGTAGTAGCAGGTAGGTAGCATAATATATGCCATTGATGGCAGTGGGCCGGTAGTAGCAGGTAGGTAGCAGAATATATGTCATTGATGGTAATGGGCCGGTAGTAGCAGGTAGGTAGCACAATATATGTCATTGATTGTAGTCGGTCAGTAGTAACAGGTAGGTAGCACAATATATGTCATTGATGGTAGTGGGCCGGTAGTAGCAGGTAGGTAGCAGAATATATGTCATTGATGGCAGTGGGCCAGTAGTAGCAGGTAGGTAGCACAATATATGTCATTGGTGTTAGTGGGACGGTAGTAGCAGTTAAATAGCACACTATATGCCATTGGTGGTAGTGGGCCGGTAGTAGCAGGTAGGTAGCACAATATATGTTATTGATGGTAGTGGACCGGTAGTAGCAGTTAAATAGCACACTATATGCCATTGGTGGTAGTGGGCCGGTAGTAGCAGGTAGGTAGCACAATATATGTCATTGGTGTTAGTGGGACGGTAGTAGCAGTTAAATAGCACACTATATGCCATTGGTGGTAGTGGGCCGGTAGTAGCAGGTAGGTAGCACAATATATGTCATTGATGGTAGTGGACCGGTAGTAGCAGGTAGGTAGCACAGTATTTGTCATTGATGGTAGTGGGCCGGTAGTAGCAGGTAGGTAGCACAATATATGTCATTGGTGTTAGTGGGCCGGTAGTAGCAGTTAAATAGCACAATATATGCCATTGGTGGTAGTGGACCGGTAGTAGCAAGTAGGTAGCACAATATATGCCATTGATGGCAGTGGGCCGGTAGTAGCAGGTAGTTAGCACAATATATGCCATTGACGGTAGTGGGCAGGTAGTAGCAGGTAGGTAGCACAATATATGCCATCGATGGCAGTTGGCCGGTAGTAGCTGGTAGGTAGCACAATATATGGTAGTAGTGGCACGGTAGGTAGCAGAATATATGTCATAGATGGTAGTGGGCCGGTAGTAGCAGGTAGATAGCAGAATATATGTCATAGATGGTAGTGGGCCGGTAGTAGCAGGTAGGTAGGAGAATATATGTCATTGATGGTAGTGGGCCGGTAGTAGCAGGTAGGTAGCACAATATATGCCATTGGTGGTAGTGTGCCGGTAGTAGCAGGTAGGTAGCACAATATATGTCATTGATGGTAGTGGACCGGTAGTAGCAGGTAGGTAGCACAGTATTTGTCATTGATGGTAGTGGGCCGGTAGTAGCAGGTAGGTAGCACAATATATGTCATTGGTGTTAATGGGCCGGTAGTAGCAGTTAAATAGCACAATATATGCCATTGGTGGTAGTGGAGCGGTAGTAGCAAGTAGGTAGCACAATATATGCCATTGATGGCAGTGGGCCGGTAGTAGCAGGTAGTTAGCACAATATATGCCATTGACGGTAGTGGGCAGGTAGTAGCAGGTAGGTAGCACAATATATGCCATCGATGGCAGTGGGCCGGTAGTAGCTGGTAGGTAGCACAATATATGGTGGTAGTGGCCCGGTAGGTAGCAGAATATATGTCATAGATGGTAGTGGGCCGGTAGTAGCAGGTAGGTAGCAGAATATATGTCATTGATGGTAGTGGGCCGGTAGTAGCAGGTAGGTAGCACAATATATGCCATTGGTGGTAGTGTGCCGGTAGTAGCAGGTAGGTAGCACAATATATGTCATTGATGGCAGTGGACCGGTATTAGCAGGTAGGTAGCACAATATATGTCATTGATGGTAGTGGGACGGTAGTAGCAAGTAGGTAGCACAATTGATGTCATTGATTGTCGTGGGACGGTAGTAGCAGGTAATTAGCACAATATTTGCCATTGATGGCAGTGGACCGGTAGTGGCGGGTAGGTAGCACAATATATGTCATTGGTGTTAGTGGGACGGTAGTAGCAGTTAAATAGCACAATATATGCCATTGGTGGTAGTGGGCCGGTAGTAGCAGGTAGGTAGCACACTATATGTCATTGATGGTAGTGGACCGGTAGTAGCAGGTAGGTAGCACAATATATGCCATTGATGGCAGTGAGCCGGTAGTAGCGGGTAGGTAGCACAATATATGGCAGTGATGGTAGTGGGCCGGTAGGTAGCAGAATATATGTCATAGATGGTAGTGGGCCGGTAGTAGCAGGTATGTAACAGAATATATGTCATAGATGGTAGTGGGCCGGTAGTAGCAGCTAGGTAGCAGAATATATGTCATTGATGGTAGTGGGCCAGTAGTAGCAGGTAGGTAGCACAATATATGTTATTGGTGTTAGTGGGCCGGTAGTAGCAGGTAAATAGCACAATATATGCCATTGGTGGTAGTGGGCCGGTAGAAGCAGGTAGGTAGCACAATATATGTCATTGATAGCAGTGGACCGGTAGTAGCAGATAGGTAGCACAATATATGTCATTGATGGTAGTGGGCCGGAAGTAGCAGGTAGGTAGCACAATAGATGTCATTGATTGTAGTGGGTCAGTAGTAGCAGGTAGGTAGCACTATATATGTCATTGATGGCAGTGGACCGGTAGTAGCAGGTAGGTAGCAGAATATATGTCATTGATGGCAGTGGACCGGTAGTAGCAGGTAGGTAGCACAATATATGTCATTGATGGCAGTGGACCGGTAGTAGCAGGTAGGTAGCACAATATATGTCATTGATGGTAGTGGGCCGTTAGTAGCAAGTAGGTAGCAGAATATATGTCATTGATGGTAGTGGGCCGGTAGTAACAGGTAGGTAGCACATTATATGACATTGATGGTAGTGGGCCGGTAGTAGCAGGTAGGTAGCAGAATATATGTCATTGATGGCAGTGGACCGGTAGTAGCAGGTAGGTAGCACAATATATGTCATTGATGGCATTGGACCGGTAGTAGCAGGTAGGTAGCACAATATATGTCATTGATGGTAGTGGGCCGTTAGTAGCAGGTAGGTAGCACAATATATGACATTGATGGTAGTGGGCCGGTAGTAGCAGGTAGGTAGCACAATATATGTCATTGGTGGTAGTGGGTCGGTAGTAGCAGGTAGGTAGCAAAATATATGTCATTGGTGGTAGTGGGCCAGTAGTTGAAGGTAGGTAGCACAATATATGTCATTGATGGTAGTGGGCCGGTAGTAGCAGGTAGGTAGCACAATATATATCATTGATGGTAGTGGGCAGGTATTAGCAGGTAGGTAGCACAATATATGCCATTGATGGTAGTGGGCCGGTAGTAGCAGATAGATAGCACAATATATGTTATTGGTGTTAGTGGGCCGGTAGTAGCAGGTAAATAGCACACTATATGCCATTGGTGGTAGTGGACCGGTAGTAGCAAGTAGGTAGCACAATTGATGTCATTGATTGTCGTGGGCCGGTAGTAGCCGGTAGTTAGCACAATATTTGCCATTGATGGCAGTGGACCGGTAGTGGCGGGTAGGTAGCACTATATATGTCATTGGTGTTAGTGGGCCGGTAGTAGCAGGTAGGTAGCACAATATATGTCATTGATGGTAGTGGACCGGTAGTAGCAGGTAGGTAGCACAATATATGCCATTGATGGCAGTGAGCCGGTAGTAGCGGGTAGGTAGCACAATATATCGCAGTGATGGTAGTGGGCCGGTAGGTAGCAGAATATATATCATAGATGGTAGTGGGCCGGTAGTAGCAGGTAGCTAGCAGAATATATGTCATAGATGGTAGTGGGCCTGTAGTAGCAGGTAGGTAGCACAATATATGTCATTGGTGTTAGTGGGCCGCTAGTAGCAGGTAAATACCACAATATATGCCATTGGTGGTAGTGGGCCGGTAGTAGCAGGTAGGTAGCACAATATTTGTCATTGATGGCAGTGGACCGGTAGTAGCAGGTAGGTAGCACAATATATGTCATTGATGGTAGTTGGCCGTTAGTAGCAGGTAGGTAGCAGAATATATGTCATTGATGGTAGTGGGCCGGTAGTAGCAGGTAGGTAGCACAATATATGACATTGATGGTAGTGGGCCGGTAGTAGCAGGTAGGTAGCACAATATATGTCATTGGTGGTAGTGGGCCTGTAGTAGCAGGTAGGTAGCACAATATATGTCATTGTTGGTAGTGGGCCGGTAGTAGAAGGTAGGTAGCACAATATATGTCATTGATGGTAGTTGGCCGGTAGTAGCAGGTAGGTAGCACAATATATATCATTGATGGTAGTGGGCAGGTATTAGCAGGTAGGTAGCACAATATATGCCATTGATGGTAGTGGGCCGGTAGTAGCAGATAGGGAGCACAATATATGTTATTGGTGTTAGTGGGCCGATAGTAGCAGGTAAATAGCACAATATATGCCATTGGTGGTAGTGGACCGGTAGTAGCAAGTAGGTAGCACAATAGATGCCATTGATGGCAGTGGGCCGGTAGTAGCAGGTAGTTAGCACAATATATGCCATTGATGGTAGTGGGCAGGTAGTAGCAGGTACGTAGCACAATATATGCCATTGATGGCAGTGGGCCGGTAGTAGCGGGTAGGTAGCACAATATATGGTAGTGGGCCGGTAGGTAGCACAATATATGTCATAGATGGTAGTGGGCCGGTAGTAGCAGGTAGGTAGCAGAATATATGTCATATATGGTAGTGGGCCGATAGTAGCAGGTAGGTAGCAGAATATATGTCATTGATGGTAGTTGGCCGGTAGTAGCAGGTAGGTAGCACAATATATGTCATTGATGGTAGTGGGCCGGTAGTAGCAGGTAGGTAGCACAATATATGTCATAGATGGTAGTGGGCCGGTAGTAGCAGGTAGGTAGCACAATATATGTCATTGGTGGTAGTGGGCCGGTAGTAGCAGGTGGGTAGCACAATATATGACATTGATGGTAGTGGGCCGGTAGCAGCAGGTAGGTAGCACAATATATGTCATTGGTGGTAGTGGGCCGGTAGTAGAAGGTAGGTAGCACAATATATGTCATTGATGGAAGTGGGCCGGTAGTAGCAGGTAGGTAGCACAATATATATCATTGATGGTAGTGGGCAGGTAGTAGCAGGTAGGTAGCACAATATATGCCATCGATGGTAGTGGGCCGGTAGTAGCAGATAGGTAGCACAATATATGTTCTTGGTGTTAGTGGGCCGGTAGTAGCAGGTAAATAGCACAATATACGCCATTGGTGGTAGTGGACCGGTAGTAGCAAGTAGGTAGCACAATAGATGCCATTAATGGCAGTGGGCCGGTAGTAGCAGGTAGTTAGCACAATATATGCCATTGATGGTAGTGGGCAGGTAGTAGCAGGTAGGTAGCACAATATATGCCATTGATGGCAGTGGGCCGGTAGTAGCGGGTAGGTAGCACAATATATGGTAGTGGGCCGGTAGGTAGCACAATATTTGTCATAGATGGTAGTGGGCCGGTAGTAGCAGGTAGGTAGCAGAATATATGTCATTGATGGTAGTGGGCTGGTAGTAGCAGGTAGGTAGCACAATATATGTCATTGATGGTAGTGGGCCGGTAGTAGCAGGTAGGTAGCACGATATATGTCATAGATGGTAGTGGGCCGGTAGTAGCAGGTAGGTAGCACAATATATGTCATTGGTGGTAGTGGGCCGGTAGTAGCAGGTAGGTAGTAGAATATATGTCATTGATCGTACTGGACCGGTAGTAGCAGGTAGGTAGCACAATATATGTCATTGGTGTTAGTGGGCCGGTAATAGCAGGTAAATAGCACAATATATGCCATTGGTGGTAGTGGGCCGGTAGTAGCAGGTAGGTAGCACAATATATGTCATTGATGGCAGTGGACCGGTAGTAGCAGGTAGGTAGCACGATATATGTCATTGATGGTAGTGGGCCGGTAATAGCGGGTAGGTAGCACAATATATGCCATTGATGGCAGTGGGCCGGTAGTAGCGGGTAGATAGCACAATATATGCCATTGATGGCAGTGGGCCGATAGTGGCGGGTAGGTAGCACAATATATGGCATTGATGGTAGTGGGCCTGTAGGTAGCACAATATATGTCATTGATGGTAGTGTGCCGGTAGTAGCAGGTAGGTAGCAGAATATATGTCATTGATGGTAGTGGGCCGGAAGTAGCAGGTAGGTAGCACAATATATGCCATTGATGGTAGTGGGCCGGTAGTAGCAGGTAGGTAGCACAATATATGTCATTGGTGGTAGTGGGCCGGTAGTAGCAGGTAGGTAGCACAATATATGTCATAGATGGTAGTGGGCCGGTAGTAGCAGGTAGGTAGCACAATATATGTCATTGGTGGTAGTGGGCCGGTAGTAGCAGGTAGGTAGCACAATATATGTCATTGATGGTAGTGGGCCGGTAGTAGCAGGTAGGTAGCACAATATATGTCATTGGTGGTAGTGGGCCGGTAGTAGCAGGTAGATAGCACAATATATGCCATTGGTGGTAGTGGGCCGGTAGTAGCAGGTAGGTAGCACAATATATGTCATTGATGGCAGTGGGCCGGTAGTAGCAGGTAGGTAGCACAATATATGTCATTGATGGTAGTGGGCCGGTAGTAGCAGGTAGGTAGCACAATATATGTCATTGATGGTAGTGGGCCGGTAGTAGCAGGTAGGTAGCACAATATATGTCATTGATGGTAGTGGGCCGGTAGTAGCAGGTAGGTAGCACAATATATGCCATTGGTGGTAGTGGGCCGGTAGTAGCAGGTAGGTAGCACAATAGATGTCATTGATTGTAGTGGGCCGGTAGTAGCAGGTAGGTAGCACAATATATGCCATTGATGGCAGTGGGCCGGTAGTAGCAGGTAGGTAGCACAATATATGTCATTGATGGTAGTGGGCCGGTAGTAGCAGGTAGGTAGCACAATATATGTCATTGATGGTAGTGGGCCGGTAGTAGCAGGTAGGTAGCACAATATATGTCATAGATGGTAGTGGGCCGGTAGTAGCAGGTAGGTAGCACAATATATGTCATTGGTGGTAGTGGGCCGGTAGTAGCAGGTAAATAGCACAATATATGCCATTGGTGGTAGTGGACCGGTAGTAGCAGGTAGGTAGCACAATATATGTCATTGATGGCAGTGGGCCGGTAGTAGCAGGTAGGTAGCACAATATATGTCATTGATGGTAGTGGGCCGGTAGTAGCAGGTAGGTAGCACAATATATGTCATTGATGGTAGTGGGCCGGTAGTAGCAGGTAGGTAGCACAATATATGACATTGATGGTAGTGGGCCGGTAGTAGCAGGTAGGTAGCACAATATATGTCATTGGTGGTAGTGGGCCGGTAGTAGCAGGTAAATAGCACACTATATGCCATTGGTGGTAGTGGACCGGTAGTAGCAAGTAGGTAGCACAATTGATGTCATGGTTGCGTGGGCCGGTAGTAGCCGGTAGTTAGCACAATATTTGCCATTGATGGCAGTGGACCGGTAGTGGCGGGTAGGTACCACAATATATGTCATTGGTGTTAGTGGGCCGGTAGTAGCAGGTAGGTAGCACAATATATGTCATTGATGGTAGTGGACCGGTAGTAGCAGGTAGGTAGCACAATATATGCCATTGATGGCAGTGAGCCGGTAGTAGCGGGTAGGTAGCACAATATATCGCAGTGATGGTAGTGGGCCGGTAGGTAGCAGAATATATATCATAGATGGTAGTGGGCCGGTAGTAGCAGGTAGGTAGCAGAATATATGTCATAGATGGTAGTGGGCCGGTAGTAGCAGCTAGGTAGCAGCATATATGTCATTGATGCTAGTGGGCCAGTAGTAGCAGGTAGGTAGCACAATATATGTCATTGGTGTTAGTGGGCCGCTAGTAGCAGGTAAATACCACAATATATGCCATTGGTGGTAGTGGGCCGGTAGTAGCAGGTAGGTAGCACAATATATGTCATTGATGGCAGTGGACCGGTAGTAGCAGGTAGGTAGCACAATATATGTCATTGATGGTAGTGGGCCGTTAGTAGCAGGTAGGTAGCAGAATATATGTCATTGATGGTAGTGGGCCGGTAGTAGCAGGTAGGTAGCACAATATATGACATTGATGGTAGTGGGCCGGTAGTAGCAGGTAGGTAGCACAATATATGTCATTGATGGTAGTGGGCCGGTAGTAGCAGGTAGGTAGCACAATATATGTCATTGATGGTAGTGGGCCGGTAGTAGAAGGTAGGTAGCACAATATATGTCATTGATGGTAGTTGGCCGGTAGTAGCAGGTAGGTAGCACAATATATATCATTGATGGTAGTGGGCAGGTATTAGCAGGTAGGTAGCACAATATATGCCATTGATGGTAGTGGGCCGGTAGTAGCAGATAGGGAGCACAATATATGTTATTGGTGTTAGTGGGCCGATAGTAGCAGGTAAATAGCACAATATATGCCATTGGTGGTAGTGGACCGGTAGTAGCAAGTAGGTAGCACAATAGATGCCATTGATGGCAGTGGGCCGGTAGTAGCAGGTAGTTAGCACAATATATGCCATTGATGGTAGTGGACAGGTAGTAGCAGGTACGTAGCACAATATATGCCATTGATAGCAGTGGGCCGGTAGTAGCATGTAGATAGCACAATATATGTCATTGATGGTATTGGGCCGGTAGTAGAA
>JABXNX010001571.1:0-12298 GCA_014843695.1 Archivesica marissinica | reverse complement strand
TCTGTCTGTCTGTCTGTCTGTCTGTCTGTCTGTCTGTCTGTCTGTCTGTCTGTCTGTCTGTCTGTCTGTCTGTCTGTCTGTCTGTCTGTCTGTCTGTCTGTCTGTCTGTCTGTCTGTCTGTCTGTCTGTCTGTCTGTCTGTCTGTCTGTCTGTCTGTCTGTCTGTCTGTCTGTCTGTCTGTCTGTCTGTCTGTCTGTCTGTCTGTCTGTCTGTCTGTCTGTCTGTCTGTCTGTCTGTCTGTCTGTCTGTCTGTCTGTCTGTCTGTCTGTCTGTCTGTCTGTCTGTCTGTCTGTCTGTCAGATTTAGCAATTGTACGCTTTATCTGCAAACTCAGGTGTTTGAGCACTAATTGCTCTTCATTTTCGCTCAATTGTGTAATTATTTCTCTGAAACATGACATAAAAATACGTCAAATACGTAGACACGTTTATCTATGTTATTGATATGGAGTGTATGTCTAATCATGGGTAATCTTATAGCATAGAAGGGGCACTATGTGGACAGTATTTGAAATCTTATAGCATAGAAGGGGCACTATGTGGACAGTATTTGAAATCTTATAGCATAGAAGGGGCACTATGTGGACAGTATTTGAAATCTTATAGCATAGAGGGGCACTATGTGGACAGTATTTGAAATCTTATAGCATAGAAGGGGCACAATGTGGACAGTATTTGGACTCTTATATCATAGAAGGGGCACTATGTGGACAGTATTTGGAATCTTATAGCATAGAAGGGGCACTATGTGGACAGTATTTGGAATCTTATAGCATAGAAGGGGCACTATGTGGACAGTATTTGGAATCTTATAGCATAGAAGGGGCACTATGTGGACAGTATTTGGAATCTTATAGCATAGAAGGGGCACTATGTGGACAGTATTTGGACTCTTATATCATAGAAGGGGCACAATGTGGACAGTATTTGGAATCTTATAGCATAGAAGGGGCACTATGTGGACAGTATTTGGAATCTTATAGCATAGAAGGGGCACTATGTGGACAGTATTTGGAATCTTATAGCATAGAAGGGGCACTATGTGGACAGTATTTGGAATCATATAGCATAGAAGGGGCACTATGTGGACAGTATTTGGAATCTTATAGCATAGAAGGGGCACTATGTGGACAGTATTTGGAATCGTATAGCATAGAAGGGGCACTATGTGGACAGTATTTGGAATATTATAGCATAGAAGGGGCACTATGTGGACAGTATTTGGAATCTTATAGCATAGAAGTGGCACTATGTGGACAGTATTTGGAATCTTATAGCATAGAAGGGGCACTATGTGGACAGTATTTGGAATCTTATAGCATAGAAGTGGCACTATGTGGACAGTATTTGGAATCTTATAGCATAGAAGGGGCACTATGTGGACAGTATTTGGAATCTTATAGCATAGAAGGGGCACTATGTGGACAGTATTTGGAATCTTATAGCATAGAAGGGCACTATGTGGACAGTATTTGGAATCTTATAGTATAGAAGGGGCACTATGTGGACAGTATTTGGAATCTTATAGCATAGAAGGGGCACTATGTGGACAGTATTTGGAATCTTATAGCATAGAAGGGGCACTATGTGGACAGTATTTGGAATCTTATAGTATAGAAGGGGCACTATGTGGACAGTATTTGGAATCTTATAGCATAGAAGTGGCACTATGTGGACAGTATTTGAACTATAGCATAGAGGGGCACTATGTGGACAGTATTTGGAACTATAGCATAGAGGGCACTATGTGGACAGTATTTGAAACTTATAGCGTAGAAGGGGCACTATTTGGACAGTATTTGGAATCTTATAGCATAGAAGGGGCACTATGTGGACAGTATTTGGAATCTTATAGCATAGAAGGGGCACTATGTGGACAGTATTTGGAATCTTATAGTATAGAGGGGGCACTATGTGGACAGTATTTGGAATCTTATAGCATAGAAGGGGCACTATGTGGACAGTATTTGGAATCTTATAGTATAGAGGGGGCACTATGTGGACAGTATTTGGAATCTTATAGCATAGAGGGGCACTATGTGGACAGTATTTGAAATCTTATAGCATAGAAGGGGCACTATGTGGACAGTATTTGGAATCTTATAGCATAGAAGTGGCACTATGTGGACAGTATTTGGAATCTTATAGTATAGAGGGGGCACTATGTGGACAATATTTGGAATCTTATAGCATAGAGGGGGCACTATGTGGACAGTATTTGGAATCTTATAGCATAGAAGGGGCACTATGTGGACAGTATTTGGAATCTTATAGTATAGAGGGGGCACTATGTGGACACTATTTGGATTCTTATAGCATAGAGGGGGCACTATGTGGACAGTATTTGGAATCTTATAGCATAGAAGGGGCACTATGTGGACAGTATTTGGAATCTTATAGTATAGAGGGGGCACTATGTGGACAATATTTGGAATCTTATAGCATAGAGGGGGCACTATGTGGACAGTATTTGGAATATTATAGCATAGAAGGGGCACTATGTGGACAGTATTTGGAATCTTATAGTATAGAGGGGGCACTATGTGGACAATATTTGGAATCTTATAGCATAGAAGGGGCACTATGTGGACAGTATTTGGAATCTTATAGCATAGAAGGGGCACCATGTGGACAGTGTTTTGAATCATATAGCATAGAGGGGGCACTATGTGGACAGTATTTGGAATCTTATAGCATAGAAGGGGCACTATGTGGACAGTATTTGGAATCTTATAGTATAGAGGGGGCACTATGTGGACAGTATTTGGAATCTTATAGCATAGAGGGGGCATTATGTGGACAGTATTTGAAATCTTATAGCATAGAGGTGGCACTATGTGGACAGTATTTGAAATCTTATAGTATAGAGGGGGCACTATGTGGACAGTATTTGGAATCTTATAGTATAGAGGGGGCACTATGTGGACAGTATTTGGAATCTTATAGCATAGAGGGGGCACTATGTGGACAGTATTTGAAATCTTATAGCATAGAGGTGGAACTATGTGGACAGTATTTGAAATCTTATAGTATAGAGGGGGCATTATGTGGACAGTATTTGGAATCTTATAGTATAGAAGGGGCACTATGTGGACAGTATTTGGAATCTTATAGCATAGAAGGGGCACTATGTGGACAGTATTTGGAATCTAATAGCATAGAAGGGGCACTATGTGGACAGTATTTGGAATCTTATAGCATAGAAGGGGCACTATGTGGACAGTATTTGGAATCTAATAGCATAGAAGGGGCACTATGTGGACAGTATTTGGAATCGTATAGCATAGAAAGGGCACTATGTGGACAATATTTGGAATCTTATAGCATAGAAGGGGCACTATGTGGACAGTATTTGGAATCTTATGGTATAGAAGGGGCACTATGTGGACAGTATTTGGAATCTTATAGCATAGAAGGGGCACTATTTGGACAGTATTTGGAATCTTATAGCATAGAGGGGCACTATGTGGACAGTATTTGAAATCTTATAGCATAGAGGTGGCACTATGTGGACAGTATTTGAAATCTTATAGTATAGAGGGGGCACTATGTGGACAGTATTTGGAATCTTATAGCATAGAAGGGGCACTATGTGGACAGTATTTGGAATCTTATAGCATAGAAGGGGCACTATGTGGACAGTATTTGGAATCTAATAGCATAGAAGGGGCACTATGTGGACAGTATTTGGAATCTTATAGCATAGAAGGGGCACTATGTGGACAGTATTTGGAATCTAATAGCATAGAAGGGGCACTATGTGGACAGTATTTGGAATCGTATAGCATAGAAGGGGCACTATGTGGACAGTATTTGGAATCTTATAGCATAGAAGAGGCACTATGTGGACAGTATTTGGAATCTTATGGTATAGAAGGGGCACTATGTGGACAGTATTTGGAATCTTATAGCATAGAAGGGGCACTATTTGGACAGTATTTGGAATCTTATAGCATAGAAGGGGCACTATGTGGACAGTATTTGGAATCCTATTGCATAGAAGGGGCACTATGTGGACAGTATTTGGAATCTTATAGTATAGAAGGGACACTATGTGGACAGTATTTGGAATCTTATTGTATAGAAGGGGCACTATGTGGACAGTAGTTGGAATCTTATAGTATAGAAGGGGCACTATGTGGACAGTATTTGGAATCTCATAGTATAGAAGGGGCACTATGTGGACAGTATTTGGAATCTTATAGCATAGAAGGGGCACCATGTGGACAGTATTTTGAATCATATAGCATAGAGGGGGCACTATGTGGACAGTATTTGGAATCTTATAGCATAGAAGGGGCACTATGTGGACAGTATTTGGAATCTTATAGTATAGAGGGGGCACTATGTGGACAGTATTTGGAATCTTATAGCATAGAGGGGGCATTATGTTGACAGTATTTGAAATCTTATAGCATAGAGGTGGCACTATGTGGACAGTATTTGAAATCTTATAGTATAGAGGGGGCACTATGTGGACAGTATTTGGAATCTTATAGTATAGAGGGGGCACTATGTGGACAGTATTTGGAATCTTATAGCATAGAGGGGGCACTATGTGGACAGTATTTGAAATCTTATAGCATAGAGGTGGAACTATGTGGACAGTATTTGAAATCTTATAGTATAGAGGGGGCACTATGTGGACAGTATTTGGAATCTTATAGTATAGAAGGGGCACTATGTGGACAGTATTTGGAATCTTATAGCATAGAAGGGGCACTATGTGGACAGTATTTGGAATCTAATAGCATAGAAGGGGCACTATGTGGACAGTATTTGGAATCTTATAGCATAGAAGGGGCACTATGTGGACAGTATTTGGAATCTAATAGCATAGAAGGGGCACTATGTGGACAGTATTTGGAATCGTATAGCATAGAAAGGGCACTATGTGGACAGTATTTGGAATCTTATGGTATAGAAGGGGCACTATGTGGACAGTATTTGGAATCTTATAGCATAGAAGGGGCACTATGTGGACAGTATTTGGAATCTTATAGCATAGAGGGGCACTATGTGGACAGTATTTGAAATCTTATAGCATAGAGGTGGCACTATGT
This sequence comes from Archivesica marissinica, assembly GCA_014843695.1. Lineage (NCBI taxonomy): Eukaryota > Metazoa > Mollusca > Bivalvia > Venerida > Vesicomyidae > Archivesica > Archivesica marissinica. Next base: position 7,236 of record JABXNX010001571.1, on the reverse strand, counting down.
GGACAGTATTTGAAATCTTATAGTATAGAGGGGGCACTATGTGGACAGTATTTGGAATCTTATAGCATAGAAGGGGCACTATGTGGACAGTATTTGGAATCTTATAGCATAGAAGGGGCACTATGTGGACAGTATTTGGAATCTAATAGCATAGAAGGGGCACTATGTGGACAGTATTTGGAATCTTATAGCATAGAAGGGGCACTATGTGGACAGTATTTGGAATCTAATAGCATAGAAGGGGCACTATGTGGACAGTATTTGGAATCGTATAGCATAGAAGGGGCACTATGTGGACAGTATTTGGAATCTTATAGCATAGAAGGGGCACTATGTGGACAGTATTTGGAATCTTATGGTATAGAAGGGGCACTATGTGGACAGTAGTTGGAATCTTATAGCATAGAAGGGGCACTATTTGGACAGTATTTGGAATCTTATAGCATAGAAGGGGCACTATGTGGACAGTATTTGGAATCCTATAGCATAGAAGGGGCACTATGTGGACAGTATTTGGAATCTTATAGTATAGAAGGGACACTATGTGGACAGTATTTGGAATCTTATAGTATAGAAGGGGCACTATGTGGACAGTAGTTGGAATCTTATAGTATAGAAGGTGCACTATGTGGACAGTATTTGGAATATTATAGTATAGAAGGGGCACTATGTGGACAGTATTTGGAATCTTATAGCATAGAAGGGGCACTATGTGGACAGTATTTGGAATCTAATAGCATAGAAGGGGCACTATGTGGAGAGTATTTGGAATCTTATAGTATAGAAGGGGCACTATGTGGACACTATTTGGAATCTTATAGCATAGAGGTGGAACTATGTGGACAGTATTTGCAATCTTATAGTATAGAGGGGGCACTATGTGGACAGTATTTGGAATCTTATAGTATAGAAGGGGCACTATGTGGACAGTATTTGGAATCTTATAGTATAGAAGGGGCACTATGTGGACAGTATTTGGAATCTTATAGTATAGAAGGGGCACTATGTGGACAGTATTTGGAATCTTATAGCATAGAAGGGGCACTATGTGGACAGTATTTGGAATCTTATAGTATAGAAGGGGCACTATGTGGACAGTATTTGGAATCTTATAGCAAAGAAGGGGCACTATGTGGACAGTATTTGGAATATAATAGCATAGAAGGGGCACTATGTGGACAGTATTTGGAATCTTATAACTGAAAACTTAAACTTAAACTGTTTAATTTGATAAAACGCCTAATTTTACACATAGTATATTCACTGGCGTTGTACAATAGAAGTAAAATACATATATAGACATGTACTTACATAAAAACCTGAACAAAATTCTCGTTATTTACAAAAATACATTATGTTACCACACAATAACACATATTTGATCAATCATTATTATAAGCATAATTTTTGGTAAATTATATCATTGTTTCTAAAATCTTTTTTAACACTACACTAATTCTACAACTATCCTGTTCAGTCTGTTAATACATGACTGTTTTAAAACCATGAATAAAATTTTCTGAAGAACAATGTTTTAAGGTGTTTCTTAAACGTTTCTACAGAATCCAAGTTTCTCAAATATATGGGTAAAGTGTTCCATAGCTGTGGCCCTACTGTTTTGAAGCTCCTGTCACCAAATGTTTTTTGTTTGTTATACGGTACCTCATAACAACCAGTAACATCTGAAGATCTTAATCTACGTCTTGGTACCTTTTCAATTAATAACTCGGTAAGATACGCAGGGGCATGGCCTTTTGAACAGTTATACATTACAGTAAGAATTTTGAATTCAATTCTGGCCCTGATGGGAAGCCAGTGAAGTTGGTACAGTGCTTGTTTTGAACTATCATATATCCTGAGCTTTAAAACAAGTTTAGCGCACATATTTTGTATTCTTTGCATTTTTTTGATATCACATTTGGGAACACCAAATAGAATTCCATTGCAATAATCCAGATGCGAGATGACAAGTGATAACACCAGAATTTCAGTTGCTTCTTTGGTAAGGTATTTTCTAATATTTTTTATTCTGAGAAAATTGAACATTGCGGTCTGACATTTTCGTTTGATGTGATCTTTAAAACTGAGATTCTCGTCTAAAAATGCACCAAGATACCTTATACAGCTCACATATTTGATATTGTCACTAGCAACGTTAAGTTCTGTTACTGAGCATTTTTTGAGTTGATGTCTGCTCCCAAATAAGACGAATTCAGTTTTTGATGAGTTCATTTTGAGTTTGTTTTGCTTCATCCAGTTATCGATGTTTAAAGCACAATTTTCAAGTTCTTGGATAGCTTGTTTTTCATTATCCTTAGATGTTGGTTTAAACATATTGTTTGCTATGTGATCATCTGCAAATCCATATAATGAAATTGACTGAGGGATTACACTGAACAATGTTCCGGCGTAAGTCAAGTAGAGCCAGGGCCCTAAACAGCTACCCTGGGGGACGCTACACTGTAGTGGACGTGGGGTTAATACGGCGGAGTCGACAGTGACACTACAGCTGCGTGGTCTTAGATAAGAGTCGATCCAATGAATAGCTGCACCACTAAGTCCATACTGTGATTTCAGCACTTGCACTAGAATATCCTGGTCAACCGTGTCAAACGCGGCGCTTAAGTCCAATGTCATGAGAGCACTGACTTCTTGGTGTTCCATGCCATTTAGTAGATCACTCACTAACCTAAGTAGTGCAGTTTCACATGAGTGATAGCGTCTATACGCAGACTGGTTCTTCGGCAGAAGGTTGTGTTTACTGACATGATCGTTTAATCTAAACAAGGCTGCCTTTTCTGTGAGTTTAGATAGAAATGTTAAGTTGCTCACAGGACGATAATTGGACAGTACAAGATCAAGTCCCGCCTTTTTTAATAGTGGTCGAACTATTGCATGTTTCCACTTTGCAGGGAAAATTCATTGCCTAAGAGACAAATTCACCAAGTTGGTAATTAAAGGAAGTAATTCCTCAAGATGCATTTTCAACAGTCTGGTTGGCAATTTATCAAGTTCACATGATTTTGTCTGAAGCCCCATTATAAGCTTTTTTACTTCTTCGCTATCAAGATCTTGGAATGTTTCTATAGATGGAGTGTCTCTTTCTGCTGGTACATAACGTTCGTAGTCTTTAAGGGATTCACGGATTTTGCCAATTTTATCCATGAAGAAATCAACAAATATTTCAGCCAATGAAATGTTGCTTTCCTCGGATGGCATCGGATTTTCAGATTTTGTCCCTGTTAATTCGGAAACCAACTTGTACAGTTGTTTGGAATCACCCTTAGAGTTTTCCACCTTCTCACTTAAAACTGTTATTTTTTCTTTACAAATTTCATAATGATATTTGAGACGAAGCTGTTTCACTGTCTGAAGCTGATCAGGTCGTCTGTATTTCCTCCACACTCGTTCTGCCTTACGTAGCAATTGTTTTAGATGGAGTATATCAGCCGTAAACCATGGTTTAGGTGATCTGCATATAACGTTTTTCTTTGTCAGTGGTGCATGTTTATCCAGTACTGACTCTAGTGCTATTTCAAACTGATTTACGAAGGAATCTATGTCATCGCATTCCACTACAATATCAGCAAGGTCTGTTGAAAGATCGTCATGGTCAATTTGCTTAAAATTCCGGAATTCCACAGTTTTGCTTGTCATGGTTTCTTTTTGAACGTTTAAGATTGATTTTACAACACAGTGATCTGACACAAGAGATCCAGGCTCGCAAGATAGAATTTCGATGCCATTTGCAGCCTCCGTGATAACAAGATCCAAATAATGACCAGCGGTTTGAGTTGTAAAGTTAACATGCTGACTCAGACCCATCGCACATAGTGAATTTCTGAATTCTACAATTGTAGCATTGTTTTCATCAACATGAAGATTGAAATCACCCATTACTAATATAGTGTTGTACTTGGTGAGTATGTCTTCCATGAAATCAAAGAAATCAGGCACAAACTGAGCAGGAGTGGAAACAGAGGGAGATCTGTATATGCCAACTAGATGGATAGTAATGTTTTTGAGAATGAGCTCCCAAATGCCAAATTCAAATGTATGTGAAGTCCCCATGGACAATCTACGAATATTCACTGTTGTACGACATGTAACTGCTACGCCACCGCCACCTCTGTTCTTTCTATTAGCCACACTGAGTTTGTACCCGTTCTGGTTTAAATCTGAAGTTTCGACATGGTGATGTTTTTCGTCAGAATACCAGGTTTCCGTAAGTAAAGCAAAATCAATTTTTTCTTCTCGCAATATTTGCCCAATGTGTTCGCTTTTCTTAATAAGACTGCGACAGTTTAAATTTATACATGTTACTTTTTCAGTTGCTTGATTAATCTTGTTGGTGATTTTTGGATACACAAGATTGGATAAATTGACACCAGTCTGTTTACATGTCCTTAGGCGACCAGAATGTTTTCTTCTATAATTTAATATCCCATGATCCTTTAATTTGGCTAATACGCTATGGTCAGGTATAATCCACTGTCTAGGTACTGAGCGAAATCTCAGCAAGTCCCCTCTACTGTATGATGTAATTGTTGGATTATGCTTTAGGCTTAAATCCATATTCTCCATTACAAATGCGTTCATCAAATGTATATTGTATAAACAAATTCCTTTGTTATATTTTGATTGTTTCCAGAGCAAAGTTGCAATGACAATTCCAAAAACTAAGTTCATCTGCATGATTAGTGTAACTTCATAAGTGTCTCTGCCAAAAATCCGGTTTCTATGAAATGTATAAGTCACTTAAAATCCAATTTTATTGACAGCATAAAAGTAAGCAGCCTAACACCAGGCGCCAAAAACACAATCTAGACACAATTATAGTATAGAAGGGGCACTATGTGGACAGTATTTGGAATCTTATAGCATAGAAGGGGCACTATGTGAACAGTATTTGGAATCTTATAGCATAGAAGGGGCACTATGTGGACAGTATTTGGAATCTTATAGTATATAAGGGGCACTATGTGGACAGTATTTGGAATCTTATAGCATAGAAGGGGCACTATGTGAACAGTATTTGGAATCTTATAGCATAGAAGGGGCACTATGTGGACAGTATTTGGAATCTTATAGCATAGAGGGGGCACTATGTGGACATTATTTGGAATCATATAGCATAGAGGGGGCACTATGTGGACAGTATTTGGAATCGTATAGCATAGAAGGGGCACTATGTGGACAGTATTTGGAATCTAATAGCATAGAGGGGGCACTATGTGGACACTATTTTGAATCATATAGCATAGAGGGGGCACTATGTGGACAGTATTTGGAATCTTATAGCATAGAGGAGGCACTATGTGGACAGTATTTGGAATCTTATAGCATAGAAGGGGCACTATGTGGACAGTATTTGGAATCTTATAGCATAGAAGGGGCACTATGTGGACAGTATTTGGAATCTAATAGCATAGAGGGGGCACTATGTGGACACTATTTTGAATCATATAGCATAGAGGGGGCACTATGTGGACAGTATTTGGAATCGTATAGCATAGAGGGGGCACTATGTGGACAGTATTTGGTATCTTATAGCATAGAGGAGGCACTATGTGGACAGTATTTGGTATCTTATAGCATAGAGGGGCACTATGTGGACAGTATTTGGAATCTTATAGCATAGAGGAGGCACTATGTGGACAGTATTTGGAATCTTATAGCATAGAGGGGGCACTATGTGGACAGTATTTGGTATCTTATAGCATAGAAGGGGCACAATGTGGACATTATTTGGTATCTTATAGCATAGAAGGGGCACTATGTGGACAGTATTTGGTATCTTATAGCATAGAAGGGCACTATGTGGACAGTATTTGGTATCTTATAGTATAGAAGGGGCACTATGTGGACAGTATTTGGTATCTTATAGCATAGAAGGGGCACTATGTGGACAGTATTTGGAATCTTATAGCATAGAAGGGGCACAATGTGGACATTATTTGGAATCTTATAGTATAGAAGGGGCACTATGTTGACAGTATTTGGAATCTTATAGCATAGAAGTGGCACTATGTGGACAGTATTTGGAAACGTATAGCATAGAGGGGGCACTATGTGGACAGTATTTGGAAACGTATAGCATAGAGGGGGCACTATGTGGACAGTATTTGGAAACGTATAGCATAGAGGGGGCACTACTTACTCTAGACTCACTTAGGAATGAATCGCGGGTTAATAGTTTCCATCGGGGTATGAACTACATTGGGTGTGTTTAAAGTTAGCGTGCAGGCCAAAGTTTCCATCATGGGTATGCACTACATTGGGTGTGGTTAAAGTGTATGGAGGCCGACGGCATCCACGCTAACTTTAACCACACCCAATGTAGTTCATACACCCGATGGAAACTATTAACCTACGATTCATTACTTATATTTACATTAATTATTCCTTTCAATGACACAAAGACAATATAGTACACCTTTTAGTGCAGATTTGCAACTTACCGTGTGCCGGAACAGGTAAATAGATCACCATTGGAACAGCGTAAACTGTAAGACACGCCTTTTCTCGCGACGAACGCTGCCTAGCACTGTGAATACGCATGTCCGTAAAGACGAGTGCGCATGTCAGCCGCATATCATTAGTTGGGAACCCTCATACGAACATGAATACAATCTAGGCACATACATCGAAGGAAATGCAACAGCGATGCAAATATTTATATTTAATATGATTGTACACACTATTTAAATCTACATAAATGACTATTAATAAAGTTTCTATTAGATGTACATGTAGTATGAAACTTCTTTTTATGTATAGTTTATCAACACATCTCCGGAAAATGTACACGATTGTGCTATATATATATATGTTCTCAAACTCAATGAATATATTTAAATGTATTATAATTTACATAAAAAAACTTAAATTGGCTTTTTTTACATTTATAATAATGATTATGATGTTGTAAGCAGTAAAGAACGCTGTCCATTCATTCCCAATTAAAATGCCTATATTGGGCATTTGATCATCTCAAATGCATTGTTATTTAATGTCATTTATTTTAATTTAAACAATATTTTATTCAAGAATAGTACATAACATAGGAATAGTTGCAATAACACAGTTAGGATTGGTTACATAGTAACTTATTCGAATCCCTTTCCTTAAATACAATTACATACACACATATTCTGTTATGACAGGTTACATTACCAGTATTGTTTAGTATGGCATATTGTATAATGCTATATTCTGTTATGACAGGTTACAGTA
>JABXNX010001570.1:0-12301 GCA_014843695.1 Archivesica marissinica | reverse complement strand
CTAGATATCTAGCGTTTGTATTAACTGTACATTAATGAATACATCATGTTTACAGGATTATGTATGGCTAGATATCTAGCGTTTGTATTAACTGTACATTAATGACTACATCATGTTTACAGGATTATGTATGGCTAGATATCTAGAGTTTGTATTAACTGTACATTAATGAATACATCATGTTTACAGGATTATGTATGGCTAGATATCTAGCGTTTGTATTAACTGTACATTAATGAATACATCATGTTTACAGGACCATGTACGGCTAGATATCCAACGTTGGGACTCACTGTACATTAATGAATACATCATGTTTACAGGACCATGTATGGCTAGATATCTAACGTTGGAACTAACTGTACATTAATGAATACATCATGTTTACAGGACCATGTATGGCTAGATATCTAACGTTGGAACTCACTGTACATTAATGAATACATCATGTTTACAGGACCATGTATGGCTAGATATCTAACGTTGGAACTAACTGTACATTAATGAATACATCATGTTTACAGGACCATGTATGGCTAGATATCTAACGTTGGGACTAACTGTACATTAATGAATACATCATGTTTACAGGACCATGTATGGCTAGATATCTAACGTTGGAACTAACTGTACATTAATGAATACATCATGTTTACAGGACCATGTATGGCTAGATATCTAACGTTGGAACTAACTGTACATTAATGAATACATCATGTTTACAGGACCATGTATGGCTAGATATCTAACGTTGGAACTAACTGTACATTAATGAATACATCATGTTTACAGGACCATGTATGGCTAGATATCTAACGTTGGAACTAACTGTACATTAATGAATACATCATGTTTACAGAACCATGTACGGCTAGCTATCCAACGTTGGGACTCACTGTACATTAATGAATACATCATGTTTACAGGACCATGTACGGCTAGATATCTAACGTTGGAACTAACTGTACATTAATGAATACATCATGTTTACAGAACCATGTACGGCTAGATATCTAGCGTTTGTATTAACTGTACATGAATGAATACATCATGTTTACAGGATCATGTACGGCTAGATATCCAACGTTAGGACTCACTGTACATTAATGAATACATCATGTTTACAGGATCATGTACGGCTAGATATCCAACGCTAGGTCTCACTGTACATTAATGAATACGTGATGTTTACAGAACCATGTATGGCTAGATATCTAGCGTTTGTATTAACTGTACATTAATGAATACATCATGTTTACAGGACCATGTATGGCTAGATATCTAGCGTTTGTATTAACTGTACATTAATGAATACATCACGTTTACAGAACCATGTACGGCTAAATATCCAACGTTGGGACTCACTGTACATTAATGAATACATCATGTTTACAGGACCATGTATGGCTAGATATCTAGCGTTTGTATTAACTGTACATTAATGAATACATCATGTTTACAGGATCATGTAAGGCTAGATATTTAACGTTTGGACTAACTGTACATTAATGAATACATCATGTTTACAGGACCATGTATGGCTAGATATCTAGCGTTTGTATTAACTGTACATTAATGAATACATCATGTTTACAGGACCATGTGTGGCTAGATATCTAGCGTTTGTATTAACTGTACATTAATGAATACATCATGTTTACAGAACCATGTATGTCTATATATCCAATGTTGGGACTCATTGTACATTAATGAATACATCATGTTTACATAACCATGTACGGCTAGATATCTAACGTTTGTATTAACTGTACATTAATGAATACATCATGTTTACAGGATCATGTATGGCTAGATATCTAGCGTTTGTATTAACTGTACATTAATGAATACATCATGTTTACAGAACCATGTACGGCTAGATATCCAACGTTGGACTCACTGTACATTAATGAATACATCATGTTTACAGAACCATGTATGACTAGATATCCAACGTTATGACTCACTGTACATTAATGAATACATCATGTTTACAGGACCATGTATGGCTAGATATCCAACGTTAGGACTCACTGTACATTAATGAATACATCATGTGTAATGGATCATGTACGGCTAAATATCCAACATTAGGACTCACTGTCCATTAATGAATACATCATGTTTACAGGACCATCTATGGCTAGATATCCAACCTTAGGACTCACTGTACATTAATGAATACATCATGTTTACAAGATCATGTACGGCTAGATATCCAACGTTAGGACTCACTGTACATTAATGAATACATCATGTTTACAGGACCATGTATGGCTAGATATTCAACGTTAGGACTCACTGTACATTAATGAATACATCATGTTTACAGGAACATGTACGGCTAGATATCTAACGTTGGAACTCACTGTACATTAATGAATACATCATGTTTACAGAACCATGTATGGCTAGATATCCAACGTTGGGACTCACTGTACATTAATGAATACATCATGTTTACAGGACCATGTATGACTAGATATCTAACGTTGGGACTCACTGTACATTAATGAATACATCATGTTTACAGGACCATGTATGGCTAGATATCTAGCGTTTGTATTAACTGTACATTAATGAATACATCATGTTTACAGAACCATGTAAGGCTAAATATCCAACTTTGGGACTCACTGTACATTAATGAATACATCATGTTTACAGGACCATGTATGACTAGATATCTAACGTTGGAACTCACTGTACATTAATGAATACATCATGTTTACAGGACCATGTATGGCTAGATATCTAACGTTGGAACTCACTGTATATTAATGAATACATCATGTTTACAGGACCATGTATGGCTAGATATCTAGCGTTTTTATTAACTGTACATTAATGAATACATCATGTTTACAGGATCATGTACGGCTAGATATCCAACGTTAGGACTCACTGTACATTAATGAATACATCATGTTTACAGAACCATGTATGACTAGATATCTAACGTTGGAACTCACTGTACATTAATGAATACATCATGTTTACAGAACCATGTACGGCTAGATATCTAGCGTTTGTATTAACTGTACATTAATGAATACATCATGTTTACAGAACCATGTATGGCTAGATATCCAACGTTGGGACTCACTGTACATTAATGAATACATCATGTTTACAGGACCATGTATGACTAGATATCTAACGTTGGGACTCACTGTACATTAATGAATACATCATGTTTACAGGACCATGTATGGCTAGATATCTAGCGTTTGTATTAACTGTACATTAATGAATACATCATGTTTACAGGACCATGTATGGCTAGATATCTAGCGTTTGTATTAACTGTACATTAATGAATACATCATGTTTACAGAACCATGTACGGCTAGATATCTAACGTTTGTATTAACTGTACATTAATGAATACATCATGTTTACAGGATCATGTATGGCTAGATATCCAACGTTGGGACTCACTGTACATTAATGAATACATCATGTTTACAGGATCATGTACGGCTAGATATCTAACGTTGGGACTCACTGTACATTAATGAATACATCATGTTTACAGAACCATGTATGGCTAGATATCTAACGTTGGAACTCACTGTACATTAATGAATACATCATGTTTACAGGACCATGTATGGCTAGATATCTAGCGTTTGTATTAACTGTACATTAATGAATACATCATGTTTACAGAACCATGTATGGCTAGATATCTAACGTTTGTATTAACTGTACATTAATGAATACATCATGTTTACATGATCATGTACGGCTAGATATCCAACGTTAGGACTCACTGTACATTAATGAATACATCATGTTTACAGAACCATGTATGGCTAGATATCTAACGTTGGGACTCACTGTACATTAATGAATACATCATGTTTACAGGACCATGTATGGCTAGATATCTAACGTTGGGACTCACTGTACATTAATGAATACATCATGTTTACAGGACCATGTATGGCTAGATATCTAGCGTTTGTATTAACTGTACATTAATGAATACATCATGTTTACAGAACCATGTACGGCTAGATATCCAACGTTGGGACTCACTGTACATTAATGAATACATCATGTTTACAGGACCATGTATGGCTAGATATCTAGCGTTTGTATTAACTGTACATTAATGAATACATCATGTTTACAGGATCATGTACGGCTAGATATCCAACGTTAGGACTCACTGTACATTAATGAATACATCATGTTTACAGAACCATGTATGGCTAGATATCTAACGTTGGAACTCACTGTACATTAATGAATACATCATGTTTACAGGACCATGTACGGCTAGATATCTAGCGTTTGTATTAACTGTACATTAATGAATACATCATGTTTACAGGACCATGTATGGCTAGATATCTAGCGTTTGTATTAACTGTACATTAATGAATACATCATGTTTACAGGACCATGTATGGCTAGATATCCAACGTTGGGACTCACTGTACATTAATGAATACATCATGTTTACAGAACCATGTACGGCTAGATATCTAACGTTGGGACTCACTGTACATTAATGAATACATCATGTTTACAGGACCATGTATGGCTAGATATCTAACGTTTGAACTAACTGTACATTAATGAATACATCATGTTTACAGGACCATGTATGGCTAGATATCTAACGTTGGGACTCACTGTACATTAATGAATACATCATGTTTACAGGACCATGTATGGCTAGATATCTAGCGTTTGTATTAACTGTACATTAATGAATACATCATGTTTACAGGACCATGTATGGCTAGATATCCAACGTTGGGACTAACTGTACATTAATGAATACATCATGTTTACAGGACCATGTACGGCTAGGTATCCAACGTTGGGACTCACTGTACATTAATGAATACATCATGTTTACAGGACCATGTATGGCTAGATATCTAACGTTTGAACTAACTGTACATTAATGAATACATCATGTTTACAGGACCATGTATGGCTAGATATCTAACGTTTGAACTAACTGTACATTAATGAATACATCATGTTTACAGAACCATGTATGGCTAGATATCCAACGTTGGAACTCACTGTACATTAATGAATACATCATGTTTACAGGACCATGTACGGCTAGGTATCCAACGTTGGGACTCACTGTACATTAATGAATACATCATGTTTACAGGATTATGTATGGCTAGATATCTAGCATTTGTATTAACTGTACATTAATGAATACATCATGTTTACAGGACCATGTATGGCTAGATATCTAGCGTTTGTATTAACTGTACATGAATGAATACATCATGTTTACAGGATCATGTACGGCTAGATATCCAACGTTAGGACTCACTGTACATTAATGAATACATCATGTTTACAGGATCATGTACGGCTAGATATCCAACGCTAGGTCTCACTGTACATTAATGAATACGTGATGTTTACAGAACCATGTATGGCTAGATATCCAACGTTGGGACTCACTGTACATTAATGAATACACCATACTTACAGAACCATGTACGGCTAGGTATCCAACGTTGGGACTCACTGTACATTAATGAATACATCATGTTTACAGGATCATGTACGGCTAGATATCCAACGTTAGGACTCATTGTACATTAATGAATACATCATGTTTACAGGACCATGTACGGCTAGATATCTAGCGTTTGTATTAACTGTACATTAATGAATACATCATGTTTACAGGACCATGTACGGCTAGATATCTAACGTTGGAACTAACTGTACATTAATGAATACATCATGTTTACAGAACCATGTACGGCTAGATATCTAACGTTGGAACTAACTGTACATTAATGAATACATCATGTTTACAGGACCATGTATGGCTAGATATCTAGCGTTTGTATTAACTGTACATTAATGAATACATCATGTTTACAGAACCATGTACGGCTAGATATCTAGCGTTTGTATTAACTGTACATTAATGAATACATCATGTTTACAGGATCATGTACGGCTAGATATCCAACGTTGTGACTCACTGTACATTAATGAATACATCATGTTTACAGGACCATGTACGGCTAACTATCCAACGTTTGAACTAACTGTACATTAATGAATACATCATGTTTACAGAACCATGTACGGCTAACTATCCAACGTTGGGACTCACTGTACATTAATGAATACATAATGTTTACAGGATCATGTATGGCTAGATATCTAGCGTTTGTATTAACTGTACATTAATGAATACATCATGTTTACAGAACCATGTACGGCTAGATATCTAACGTTGGAACTCACTGTACATTAATGAATACATCATGTTTACAGGACCATGTAAGGCTAGATATCTAACGTTGGAACTAACTGTACATTAATGAATACATCATGTTTACAGGACCATGTATGGCTAGATATCTAACGTTTGGACTAACTGTACATTAATGAATACATCATGTTTACAGAACCATGTACGGCTAGATATCTAGCGTTTGTATTAACTGTACATTAATGAATACATCATGTTTACAGGACCATGTATGGCTAGATATCTAACGTTGGGACTCACTGTACATTAATGAATACATCATGTTTACAGGATCATGTATGGCTAGATATCTAGCGTTTGTATTAACTGTACATTAATGAATACATCATGTTTACAGGATCATGTATGGCTAGATATCCAACGTTTGTATTAACTGTACATTAATGAATACATCATGTTTACAGGATCATGTATGGCTAGATATCTAGCGTTTGTATTAACTGTACATTAATGAATACATCATGTTTACAGGACCATGTATGGCTAGATATCCAACGTTAGGACTCACTGTACATTAATGAATACATCATGTTTACAGGATCATGTACGGCTAGATATCCAACGTTGGGACTCACTGTACATTAATGAATACATCATGTTTACAGGACCATGTACGGCTAGATATCTAACGTTTGGACTCACTGTACATTAATGAATACATCATGTTTACAGGACCATGTATGGCTAGATATCTAACGTTATGTACTAATGGTGTTTTATACTGTACATTAATGAATACATCATGTTTACAGGACCATGTATGGCTAGATATCTAACGTTTGTATTAACTGTACATTAATGAATACATCATGTTTACAGGACCATGTATGGCTAGATATCTAGCGTTTGTATTAACTGTACATTAATGAATACATCATGTTTACAGAACCATGTACGGCTAGATATCCAACGTTGGGACTCACTGTACATTAATGAATACATCATGTTTACAGGACCATGTATGGCTAGATATCTAGCGTTTGTATTAACTGTACATTAATGAATACATCATGTTTACAGGATCATGTACGGCTAGATATCCAACGTTAGGACTCACTGTACATTAATGAATACATCATGTTTACAGAACCATGTATGGCTAGATATCTAACGTTGGAACTCACTGTACATTAATGAATACATCATGTTTACAGAACCATGTACGGCTAGATATCTAGCGTTTGTATTAACTGTACATTAATGAATACATCATGTTTACAGGATTATGTATGGCTAGATATCTAGCGTTTGTATTAACTGTACATTAATGAATACATCATGTTTACATGACCATGTATGGCTAGATATCCAACGTTGGGACTCACTGTACATTAATGAATACATCATGTTTACAGAACCATGTACGGCTAGATATCTAACGTTGGGACTCACTGTACATTAATGAATACATCATGTTTACAGGACCATGTATGGCTAGATATCTAGCGTTTGTATTAACTGTACATTAATGAATACATCATGTTTACAGGATCATGTACGGCTAGATATCCAACGTTAGGACTCACTGTACATTAATGAATACATCATGTTTACAGGATCATGTACGGCTAGATATCCAACGCTAGGACTCACTGTACATTAATGAATACATGATGTTTACAGAACCATGTATGGCTAGATATCCAACGTTGGGACTCACTGTACATTAATGAATACATATGTTTACAGTGTGGTTTTGTTGTTTGTTTGTTTGCCATGCTTACAGAACCATGTACGGCTAGGTATCCAACGTTGGGACTCACTGTACATTAATGAATACATCATGTTTACAGGACCATGTATGGCTAGATATCCAACGTTAGGACTCACTGTACATTAATGAATACATCATGTTTACAGACCATGTACGGCTAGATATCTAACGTTGGGACTCACTGTACATTAATGAATACATCATGTTTACAGGACCATGTACGGCTAGATATCTAACGTTTGTATTAACTGTACATTAATGAATACATCATGTTTACAGGACCATGTACGGCTAGATATCTAACGTTTGTACTAACTGTACATTAATGAATACATCATGTTTACAGAACCATGTACGGCTAGATATCTAACGTTGGAACTAACTGTACATTAATGAATACATCATGTTTACAGGACCATGTACGGCTAGATATCTAACGTTTGAACTAACTGTACATTAATGAATACATCATGTTTACAGGACCATGTATGGCTAGATATCTAGCGTTTGTACTAACTGTACATTAATGAATACATCATGTTTACAGAACCATGTACGGCTAGATATCTAACGTTTGTACTAACTGTACATTAATGAATACATCATGTTTACAGGATCATGTACGGCTAGATATCCAACGTTGTACTCACTGTACATTAATGAATACATCATGTTTACAGGACCATGTACGGCTAGATATCCAACGTTTGAACTAACTGTACATTAATGAATACATCATGTTTACAGAACCATGTACGGCTAAATCCAACGTTGGGACTCACTGTACATTAATGAATACAATGTTTACAGGATCATGTATGGCTAGATATCTAGCGTTTGTATTAACTGTACATTAATGAATACATCATGTTTACAGAACCATGTACGGCTAGATATCTAACGTTGGAATAACTGTACATTAATGAATACATCATGTTTACAGGACCATGTAAGGCTAGATATCTAACGTTGGAACTAACTGTACATTAATGAATACATCATGTTTACAGGATCATGTATGGCTAGATATCTAGCGTTTGTATTAACTGTACATTAATGAATACATCATGTTTACAGAATCATGTACGGCTAGATATCTAACGTTTGTACTAACTGTACATTAATGAATACATCATGTTTACAGAACCATGTACGGCTAGATATCTAACGTTGGGACTCACTGTACATTAATGAATACATCATGTTTACAGGATCATGTATGGCTAGATATCTAGCGTTTGTATTAACTGTACATTAATGAATACATCATGTTTACAGAATCATGTATGGCTAGATATCCAACGTTTGTATTAACTGTACATTAATGAATACATCATGTTTACAGGATCATGTATGGCTAGATACGTAGCGTTTGTATTAACTGTACATTAATGAATACATCATGTTTACAGGACCATGTATGGCTAGATATCCAACGTTAGGACTCACTGTACATTAATGAATACGTCATGTTTACAGGATCATGTACGGCTAGATATCCAACGTTGGAACTAACTGTACATTAATGAATACATCATGTTTACAGAACCATGTATGACTAGATATCTAACGTTGGGACTCACTGTACATTAATGAATACATCATGTTTACAGAACCATGTACGGCTAGATATCTAGCGTTTGTATTAACTGTACATTAATGAATACATCATGTTTACAGGACCATGTATGACTAGATATCTAACGTTGGGACTCACTGTACATTAATGAATACATCATGTTTACAGGACCATGTATGGCTAGATATCTAGCGTTTGTATTAACTGTACATTAATGAATACATCATGTTTACAGGATCATGTACGGCTAGATATCCAACGTTAGGACTCACTGTACATTAATGAATACATCATGTTTACAGGATCATGTACGGCTAGATATCCAACGTTGGGACTCACTGTACATTAATGAATACATCATGCTTACAGAACCATGTACGGCTAGATATCTAGCGTTTGTATTAACTGTACATTAATGAATACATCATGTTTACAGGATCATGTACGGCTAGATATCTAACGTTTGTATTAACTGTACATTAATGAATACATCATGTTTACAGGATCATGTATGGCTAGATATCTAGCGTTTGTATTAACTGTACATTAATGAATACATCATGTTTACAGGACCATGTTCGGCTAGATATGTAACGTTTGGATTCACTGTACATTAATGAATACATCATGTTTACAGGACCATGTACGGCTAGATATCTAACGTTTGGATTCACTGTACATTAATGAATACATCATGTTTACAGAACCATGTACGGCTAGATATCCAACGTTGGGACTCACTGTACATTAATGAATACATCATGTTTACAGGACCATGCATGACTAGATATCCAACGTTATGACTCACTGTACATTAATGAATACATCATGTTTACAGGACCATGTACGGCTAGATATCCAATGCTAGGACTCACTGTACATTAATGAATACATCATGTTTACAGGATCATGTATGGCTAGATATCTAGCGTTTGTATTAACTGTACATTAATGAATACATCATGTTTACAGGACCATGCATGACTAGATATCCAACGTTACTCACTGTACATTAATGAATACATCATGTTTACAGGACCATGTATGGCTAGATATCTAACGTTACTCACTGTACAGTAATGAATACATCATGTTTACAGAACCATGTACGGCTACATATCTAGCGTTTGTATTAACTGTACATTAATGAATACATCATGTTTACAGAACCATGTACGGCTAGATATCTAACGTTGGGACTCACTGTACATTAATGAATACATCATTTTACAGGATCATGTACGGCTAGATATCCAACGTTAGGATTCACTGTACATTAATGAATACATCATGTTTACAGAACCATGTACGGCTAGATATCTAGCGTTTGTATTAACTGTACATTAATGAATACATCATGTTTACAGGATCATGTATGGCTAGATATCTAGCGTTTGTATTAACTGTACATTAATGAATACATCATGTTTACAGGACCATGTATGACTAGATATCCAACGTTATCACTCACTGTACATTAATGAATACATCATGTTTACAGGACCATGTATGGCTAGATATCCAACGTTAGGACTCACTGTACATTAATGAATACATCATGTTTACAGGACCATGTATGGCTAGATATCCAACGTTGTGACTCACTGTACATTAATGAATACATCATGTTTACAGGATCATGTACGGCTAGATATCCAACGCTAGAACTCACTGTACATTAATGAATACATGATGTTTACAGAACCATGTATGGCTAGATATCCAACGTTGGAACTCACTGTACATTAATGAATACATCATGTTTACAGGACCATGTATGGCTAAATATCTAACGTTGGAACTCACTGTACATTAATGAATACATCATGCTTACAGAACCATGTACGGCTAGGTATCCAACGTTGGGACTCACTGTACATTAATGAATACATCATGTTTACAGGACCATGTATGGCTAGATATCTAACGTTGGGACTCACTATACATTAATGAATACATCATGTTTACAGGATCATGTACGGCTAGATATCCAACGTTAGGACTCACTGTACATTAATGAATACATCATGTTTACTGAACCATGTACGGCTAGATATCTAACGTTGGGACTCACTGTACAATAATGAATACATCATGTTTACAGGACCATGTATGGCTAGATATCTAGCGTTTGTATTAACTGTACATTAATGAATACATGATGTTTACAGAACCATGTATGGCTAGATATCCAACGTTGGATCTCACTGTACATTAATGAATACATCATGTTTACAGAACCATGTACGGCTAGGTATCCAACGTTGGGACTCACTGTACATTAATGAATACATCATGTTTACAGGATCATGTATGGCTAGATATCTAGCGTTTGTATTAACTGTACATTAATGAATACATCATGTTTACAGAACCATGTACGGCTAGATATCTAACGTTGGAACTAACTGTACATTAATGAATACATCATGTTTACAGGCCCATGTAAGGCTAGATATCTAACGTTGGAACTAACTGTACATTAATGAATACATCATGTTTACAGGATCATGTATGGCTAGATATCTAGCGTTTGTATTAACTGTACATTAATGAATACATCATGTTTACAGAACCATGTACGGCTAGATATCTAACGTTGGAACTAACTGTACATTAATGAATACATCATGTTTACAGGCCCATGTAAGGCTAGATATCTAACGTTGGAACTAACTGTACATTAATGAATACATCATGTTTACAGGATCATGTATGGCTAGAT
>JABXNX010001569.1:0-12307 GCA_014843695.1 Archivesica marissinica | reverse complement strand
GTAGAGGTATGGTAGAGGAAGAGCAGTTATTGGTAGAGGTATGGTAAGGAAGAGCAGTTATTGGTAGAGGTATGGTAGAGGAAGAGCAGTTATTGGTAGAGGTATTGGTAGAGGAAGAGCAGTTATTGGTAGAGGTATGGTAGAGGAAGAGCAGTTATTGGTAGAGGTATGGTAAGGAAGAGCAGTTATTGGTAGAGGCATGTAGTGGAAGTGTCATTGGTAGAGGTATGGTAAGGAAGAGCAGTTATTGGTAGAGGTATGGTAGGAAGAGCAGTTATTGGTAGAGGAGGAAGAGCAGTTATTGGTAGAGGTATGGTAAGGAAGAGCAGTTATTGGTAGAGGTATGGTAAGGAAGTACATATTGGTAGAGGTATGGTAGAGGAAGTGCAGTTATTGGTAGAGGTATGGTATTGGAAGTGCAGTTATTGGTAGAGGTATGGTAGAGGAAGTGCAGTTATTGGTAGAGGTATGGTATTGGAAGTGCAGTTATTGGTAGAGGTATGGTATGGAAGAGCAGTTATTGGTAGAGGTATGGTATAGGAAGAGCAGTTATTGGTAGAGGTATGGTAAGGAAGAGCAGTTATTGGTAGAGGTATGGTAGGAAGAGCAGTTATTGGTAGAGGTATGGTAGAGGAAGTGCAGTTATTGGTAGAGGTATGGTATAGGAAGAGCAGTTATTGGTAGAGGTATGGTATTGGAAGTGCAGTTATTGGTAGAGGTATGGTATTGGAATTGCAGTTATTGGTAGAGGTATGGTATTGGAAGTGCAGTTATTGGTAGAGGTATGGTAGAGGAAGAGCAGTTATTGGTAGAGGAAGAGCAGTTGTTGGTAGAGGAATAGCAGTTATTGGTAGAGGTATGGTAGAGGAAGAGCAGTTATTGGTAGAGGTAGGGTAGAGGAAGTGCAGTTATTGGTAGAGGTATGGTAGAGGAAGCGCAGTTATTAGTAGAGGTATGACAGAGGAAGTGCAGTTATTGGTAGAGGTATGGTAGAGGAAGTGCAGTTATTGGTAGAGGTATGGTAGAGGAAGTGCAGTTATTGGTAGAGGTATGGTAGAGGAAGAACAGTTATTGGTAGAGGAAGAGCAGTTAATGGTAGAGGAAGAGCAGTTATTGGTAGAGGACGAGTAGTTATTGGTAGAGGACGAGTAGTTATTGGTAGAGAAAGAGCAGTTATTGGTAGAGGAAGAGCAGTTATTGGTAGAGGAAGAGCAGTTATTGGTAGAGGTATGGTTGAGGAAGAGTAGATATTGGTAGAGGACGAGTAGTTATTGGTAGAGGAAGAGTAGTTAATGGTAGAGGAAGAGCAGTTATTGGTAGAGGACGAGTAGTTATTGGTAGAGAAAGAGCAGTTATTGGTAGAGGAAGAGCAGTTATTGGTAGAGGTATGGTAGAGGAAGAACAGTTATTGGTAGAGGAAGAGCAGTTAATGGTAGAGGAAGAGCAGTTATTGGTAGAGGACGAGTAGTTATTGGTAGAGAAAGAGCAGTTATTGGTAGAGGAAGAGCAGTTATTGGTAGAGGTATGGTAGAGGAAGAGCAGTTATTGGTAGAGGTAGGGTAGAGGAAGAGCAGTTATTAGTAGAGGTATGATAGAGGAAGTGCAGTTATTGGTAGAGGTATGGTAGAGGAAGTGCAGTTATTGGTAGAGGTATGGTAGAGGAAGTGCAGTTATTGGTAGAGGTATGGTAGAGGAAGAACAGTTATTGGTAGAGGTATGGTAGAGGATGAGCAGATATTGGTAGAGGTATGGTAGAGGAAGAGCAGTTATTGGTAGAGGTAGGGTAGAGGAAGTGCAGTTATTGGTAGAGGTATGGTAGAGGAAGCGCAGTTATTAGTAGAGGTATGATAGAGGAAGTGCAGTTATTGGTAGAGGTATGGTAGAGGAAGTGCAGTTATTGGTAGAGGTATGGTAGAGGAAGTGCAGTTATTGGTAGAGGTATGGTAGAGGAAGAGCAGTTATTGGTAGAGGTATGGTAGAGGAAGAGCAGTTATTGGTAGAGGTATGGTAGAGGAAGGCAGTAAAAATATTGGTAGAGGTATGGTAGAGGAAGGCAGTTATTGGTAGAGGAAAAAAAAAAAGTAGTTATAGGTATGGTAGAGGAAGTGCAGTTATTGGTAGAGGTATGGTAAGGAAGTGCAGTTATTGGTAGAGGTATGGTAGAGGAAGTGCAGTTATTGGTAGAGGTATGGTAGAGGAAGTGCAGTTATTGGTAGAGGTATGGTAGAGGAAGTGCAGTTATTGGTAGAGGTATGATAGAGGAAGTGCAGTTATCGGTAGAGGTATGGTAGAGGAAGTGCAGTTATTGGTAGAGGTATGGTAGAGGAAGTGCAGTTATTGGTAGAGGTATGATAGAGGAAGTGCAGTTATTGGTAGAGGTATGGTAGAGGAAGTGCAGGTATTGGTTGAGGTATGGTAGAGGAAGTGCAGTTATTGGTAGAGGTATGGTAGAGGAAGTGCAGTTATTGGTAGAGGTATGATAGAGGAAGTGCAGTTATCGGTAGAGGTATGGTAGAGGAAGTGCAGTTATTGGTAGAGGTATGGTAGAGGAAGTGCAGTTATTGGTAGAGGTATGATAGAGGAAGTGCAGTTATTGGTAGAGGTATGGTAGAGGAAGTGCAGGTATTGGTAGAGGTATGGTAGAGGAAGTGCAGTTATTGGTAGAGGTATGGTAGAGGAAGTGCAGTTATTGGTAGAGGTATGATAGTGGTAGAGGTATGGTATTGGAAGTGCAGTTATTGGTAGAGGTATGGTATTGGAAGTGCAGTTATTGGTAGAGGTATGGTATTGGAAGTGCAGTTATTGGTAGAGGTATGGTAGAGGAAGTGCAGTTATTGGTAGAGGTATGGTATTGGAAGTGCAGTTATTGGTAGAGGTATGGTATTGGAAGTGCAGTTATTGGTAGAGGTATGGTAGAGGAAGTGCAGTTATTGGTAGAGGTATGGTATTGGAAGAGCAGTTATTGGTAGAGGTATGGTATTGGAAGTGCAGTTATTGGTAGAGGTATGGTATTGGAAGTGCAGTTATTGGTAGAGGTATGGTATTGGAAGAGCAGTTATTGGTAGAGGTATGGTAGAGGAGGTGCAGTTATTGGTAGAGGTATGGTATTGGAAGTGCAGTTATTGGTAGAGGTATGGTATTGGAAGTGCAGTTATTGGTAGAGTTATGGTATTGGAAGTGCAGTTATTGGTAGAGGTATGGTAGAGGAAGTGCAGTTATTGGTAGAGGTATGGTATTTGAAGTGCAGTTATTGGTAGAGGTATGGTATTGGAAGTGCAGTTATTGGTAGAGGTATGGTATTGGAATTGCAGTTATTGGTAGAGGTATGGTATTGGAAGTGCAGTTATTGGTAGAGGTATGGTAGAGGAAGTGCAGTTATTGGTAGAGGTATGGTATTGGAAGTGCAGTTATTGGTAGAGGTATGGTATTGGAAGTGCAGTTATTGGTATAGGTATGGTAGAGGAAGTGCAGTTATTGGTAGAGGTATGGTAGAGGAAGTGCAGTTATCGGTAGAGGTATGGTAGAGGAAGTGCAGTTATTGGTAGAGGTATGGTATTGGAAGTGCAGTTATTGGTAGAGGTATGGTAGAGGAAGTGCAGTTATTGGTAGAGGTATGGTATTGGAAGTGCAGTTATTGGTAGAGGTATGGTAGAGGAAGAGCAGTTATTGGTAGAGGTATGGTATTGGAAGTGCAGTTATTGGTAGAGGTATGGTAGAGGAAGTGCAGTTATTGGTAGAGGTATGGTATTGGAAGTGCAGTTATTGGTAGAGGTATGGTAGAGGAAGTGCAGTTATTGGTAGAGGTATGGTATTGGAAGTGCAGTTATTGGTAGAGGTATGGTAGAGGAAGTGCAGTTATTGGTAGAGGTATGGTATTGGAAGTGCAGTTATTGGTAGAGGTATGGTAGAGGAAGTGCAGTTATTGGTAGAGGTATGGTATTGGAAGTGCAGTTATTGGTAGAGGTATGGTAGAGGAAGTGCAGTTATTGGTAGAGGTATGGTATTGGAAGTGCAGTTATTGGTAGAGGTATGGTAGAGGAAGTGCAGTTATTGGTAGAGGTATGGTATTGGAAGTGCAGTTATTGGTAGAGGTATGGTAGAGGAAGTGCAGTTATTGGTAGAGGTATGGTATTGGAAGTGCAGTTATTGGTAGAGGTATGGTAGAGGAAGTGCAGTTATTGGTAGAGGTATGGTATTGGAAGTGCAGTTATTGGTAGAGGTATGGTAGAGGAAGTGCAGTTATTGGTAGAGGTATGGTATTGGAAGTGCAGTTATTGGTAGAGGTATGGTAGAGGAAGTGCAGTTATTGGTAGAGGTATGGTATTGGAAGTGCAGTTATTGGTAGAGGTATGGTAGAGGAAGTGCAGTTATTGGTAGAGGTATGGTATTGGAAGTGCAGTTATTGGTAGAGGTATGGTAAGGAAGTGCAGTTATTGGTAGAGGTATGGTATTGGAAGTGCAGTTATTGGTAGAGGTATGGTAGAGGAAGTGCAGTTATTGGTAGAGGTATGGTATTGGAAGTGCAGTTATTGGTAGAGGTATGGTATTGGAAGTGCAGTTATTGGTAGAGGTATGGTATTGGAAGTGCAGTTATTGGTAGAGGTATGGTAGAGGAAGTGCAGTTATTGGTAGAGGTATGGTATTGGAAGTGCAGTTATTGGTAGAGGTATGGTAGAGGAAGTGCAGTTATTGGTAGAGGTATGGTATTGGAAGTGCAGTTATTGGTAGAGGTATGGTATTGGAAGTGCAGTTATTGGTAGAGGTATGGTATTGGAAGTGCAGTTATTGGTAGAGGTATGGTAGAGGAAGTGCAGTTATTGGTAGAGGTATGGTATTGGAAGTGCAGTTATTGGTAGAGGTATGGTATTGGAAGAGCAGTTATTGGTAGAGGTATGGTATTGGAAGTGCAGTTATTGGTAGAGGTATGGTAGAGGAAGTGCAGTTATTGGTAGAGGTATGGTATTGGAAGTGCAATTATTGGTAGAGGTATGGTAGAGGAAGTGCAGTTATTGGTAGAGGTATGGTAGAGGAAGTGCAGTTATTGGTAGAGGTATGGTAGAGGAAGTGCAGTTATTGGTAGAGGTATGGTAGAGGAAGTGCAGTTATTGGTAGAGGTATGGTAGAGGAAGTGCAGTTATTGGTAGAGGTATGGTAGAGGAAGTGCAGTTATTGGTAGAGGTATGGTAGAGGAAGTGCAGTTATTGGTAGAGGTATGGTATAGGAAGTGCAGTTATTGGTAGAGGTATGGTAGAGGAAGTGCAGTTATTGGTAGAGGTATGGTATTGGAAGTGCAGTTATTGGTAGAGGTATGGTAGAGGAAGTGCAGTTATTGGTAGAGGTATGGTATTGGAAGTGCAGTTATTGGTAGAGGTATGGTAGAGGAAGTGCAGTTATTGGTAGAGGTATGGTATTGGAAGTGCAGTTATTGGTAGAGGTATGGTGGAAGTGCAGTTATTGTAGAGGTATGGTATGGAAGTGCAGTTATTGGTAGAGGTATGGTATTGGAAGTGCAGTTATTGGTAGAGGTATGGTAGAGGAAGTGCAGTTATTGGTAGAGGTATGGTATTGGAAGTGCAGTTATTGGTAGAGGTATGGTATTGGAAGTGCAGTTATTGGTAGAGGTATGGTAGAGGAAGTGCAGTTATTGGTAGAGGTATGGTATTGGAAGTGCAGTTATTGGTAGAGGTATGGTATTGGAAGTGCAGTTATTGGTAGAGGTATGGTATAGGAAGTGCAGTTATTGGTAGAGGTATGGTATTGGAAGTGCAGTTATTGGTAGAGGTATGGTAGAGGAAGTGCAGTTATTGGTAGAGGTATGGTAGAGGAAGTGCAGTTATTGGTAGAGGTATGGTATTGGAAGTGCAGTTATTGGTAGAGGTATGGTATTGGAAGTGCAGTTATTGGTAGAGGTATGGGAGGAAGTGCAGTTATTGGTAGAGGTATGGTATTGGAAGTGCAGTTATTGGTAGAGGTATGGTATTGGAAGTGCAGTTATTGGTAGAGGTATGGTAGAGGAAGTGCAGTTATTGGTAGAGGTATGGTAGAGGAAGTGCAGTTATTGGTAGAGGTATGGTATTGGAAGTGCAGTTATTGGTAGAGGTATGGTATTGGAAGTGCAGTTATTGGTAGAGGTATGGTATTGGAAGTGCAGTTATTGGTAGAGGTATGGTAGAGGAAGTGCAGTTATTGGTAGAGGTATGGTAGAGGAAGTGCAGTTATTGGTAGAGGTATGGTATAGGAAGTGCAGTTATTGGTAGAGGTATGGTATTGGAAGTGCAGTTATTGGTAGAGGTATGGTAGAGGAAGTGCAGTTATTGGTAGAGGTATGGTATTGGAAGTGCAGTTATTGGTAGAGGTATGGTATTGGAAGTGCAGTTATTGGTAGAGGTATGGTAGAGGAAGTGCAGTTATTGGTAGAGGTATGGTAGAGGAAGTGCAGTTATTGGTAGAGGTATGGTATTGGAAGTGCAGTTATTGGTAGAGGTATGGTATTGGAAGTGCAGTTATTGGTAGAGGTATGGTATTGGAAGTGCAGTTATTGGTAGAGGTATGGTATTGGAAGTGCAGTTATTGGTAGAGGTATGGTATTGGAAGTGCAGTTATTGGTAGAGGTATGGTATTGGAAGTGCAGTTATTGGTAGAGGTATGGTAGAGGAAGTGCAGTTATTGGTAGAGGTATGGTATTGGAAGTGCAGTTATTGGTAGAGGTATGGTATTGGAAGTGCAGTTATTGGTAGAGTTATGGTATTGGAAGTGCAGTTATTGGTAGAGGTATGGTAGAGGAAGTGCAGTTATTGGTAGAGGTATGGTATTGGAAGTGCAGTTATTGGTAGAGGTATGGTATTGGAAGTGCAGTTATTGGTAGAGGTATGGTATTGGAAGGCATTATTGGTAGAGGTATGGTAGGAAGGCAGTTATTGGTAGAGGTATGGTAAGGAAGTGCAGTTATTGGTAGAGGTATGGTATTGGAAGTGCAGTTATTGGTAGAGGTATGGTATTGGAAGTGCAGTTATTGGTAGAGGTATGGTAGAGGAAGTGCAGTTATTGGTAGAGGTATGGTAGAGGAAGTGCAGTTATTGGTAGAGGTATGGTAGAGGAAGTGCAGTTATTGGTAGAGGTATGGTATTGGAAGTGCAGTTATTGGTAGAGGTATGGTAGAGGAAGTGCAGTTATTGGTAGAGGTATGGTATTGGAAGTGCAGTTATTGGTAGAGGTATGGTAGAGGAAGTGCAGTTATTGGTAGAGGTATGGTATTGGAAGTGCAGTTATTGGTAGAGGTATGGTAGAGGAAGTGCAGTTATTGGTAGAGGTATGGTATTGGAAGTGCAGTTATTGGTAGAGGTATGGTAGAGGAAGTGCAGTTATTGGTAGAGGTATGGTATTGGAAGTGCAGTTATTGGTAGAGGTATGGTAGAGGAAGTGCAGTTATTGGTAGAGGTATGGTATTGGAAGTGCAGTTATTGGTAGAGGTATGGTAGAGGAAGTGCAGTTATTGGTAGAGGTATGGTATTGGAAGTGCAGTTATTGGTAGAGGTATGGTAGAGGAAGTGCAGTTATTGGTAGAGGTATGGTATTGGAAGTGCAGTTATTGGTAGAGGTATGGTAGAGGAAGTGCAGTTATTGGTAGAGGTATGGTATTGGAAGTGCAGTTATTGGTAGAGGTATGGTAGAGGAAGTGCAGTTATTGGTAGAGGTATGGTATTGGAAGTGCAGTTATTGGTAGAGGTATGGTAGAGGAAGTGCAGTTATTGGTAGAGGTATGGTAGAGGAAGTGCAGTTATTGGTAGAGGTATGGTAGAGGAAGTGCAGTTATTGGTAGAGGTATGGTATTGGAAGTGCAGTTATTGGTAGAGGTATGGTAGAGGAAGTGCAGTTATTGGTAGAGGTATGGTATTGGAAGTGCAGTTATTGGTAGAGGTATGGTAGAGGAAGTGCAGTTATTGGTAGAGGTATGGTATTGGAAGTGCAGTTATTGGTAGAGGTATGGTAGAGGAAGTGCAGTTATTGGTAGAGGTATGGTATTGGAAGTGCAGTTATTGGTAGAGGTATGGTAGAGGAAGTGCAGTTATTGGTAGAGGTATGGTATTGGAAGTGCAGTTATTGGTAGAGGTATGGTATTGGAAGTGCAGTTATTGGTAGAGGTATGGTATTGGAAGTGCAGTTATTGGTAGAGGTATGGTAGAGGAAGTGCAGTTATTGGTAGAGGTATGGTATTGGAAGTGCAGTTATTGGTAGAGGTATGGTATTGGAAGTGCAGTTATTGGTAGAGGTATGGTATTGGAAGTGCAGTTATTGGTAGAGTATGGTAGAGGAAGTGCAGTTATTGGTAGAGGTATGGTATTGGAAGTGCAGTTATTGGTAGAGTTATGGTATTGGAAGTGCAGTTATTGGTAGAGGTATGGTAGAGGAAGTGCAGTTATTGGTAGAGGTATGGTATTGGAAGTGCAGTTATTGGTAGAGGTATGGTATTGGAAGAGCAGTTATTGGTAGAGGTATGGTATTGGAAGTGCAGTTATTGGTAGAGGTATGGTAGAGGAAGTGCAGTTATTGGTAGAGGTATGGTAGAGGAAGTGCAGTTATTGGTAGAGGTATGGTATTGGAAGTGCAGTTATTGGTAGAGGTATGGTAGAGGAAGTGCAGTTATTGGTAGAGGTATGGTATTGGAAGTGCAGTTATTGGTAGAGGTATGGTATTGGAAGTGCAGTTATTGGTAGAGTTATGGTATTGGAAGTGCAGTTATTGGTAGAGGTATGGTAGAGGAAGTGCAGTTATTGGTAGAGGTATGGTATTGGAAGTGCAATTATTGGTAGAGGTATGGTATTGGAAGAGCAATTATTGGTAGAGGTATGGTATTGGAAGTGCAGTTATTGGTAGAGGTATGGTATTGGAAGTGCAGTTATTGGTAGAGGTATGGTATTGGAAGAGCAATTATTGGTAGAGGTATGGTAGAGGAAGTGCAGTTATTGGTAGAGGTATGGTAGAGGAAGTGCAGTTATCGGTAGAGGTATGGTAGAGGAAGTGCAGTTATTGGTAGAGGTATGGTAGAGGAAGTGCAGTTATTGGTAGAGGTATGGTAGAGGAAGTGCAGTTATCGGTAGAGGTATGGTAGAGGAAGTGCAATTATTGGTAGAGTTATGGTAGAGGAAGTGCAGTTATTGGTAGAGGTATGGTATTGGAAGTGCAGTTATTGGTAGAGGTATGGTAGAGGAAGTGCAGTTATTGGTAGAGGTATGGTAGAGGAAGTGCAGTTATTGGTAGAGGTATGATAGAGGAAGTGCAGTTATCGGTAGAGGTATGGTAGAGGAAGTGCAGTTATTGGTAGAGGTATGGTAGAGGAAGTGCAGTTATTGGTAGAGGTATGATAGAGGAAGTGCAGTTATTGGTAGAGGTATGGTAGAGGAAGTGCAGGTATTGGTTGAGGTATGGTAGAGGAAGTGCAGTTATTGGTAGAGGTATGGTAGAGGAAGTGCAGTTATTGGTAGAGGTATGATAGAGGAAGTGCAGTTATCGGTAGAGGTATGGTAGAGGAAGTGCAGTTATTGGTAGAGGTATGGTAGAGGAAGTGCAGTTATTGGTAGAGGTATGATAGAGGAAGTGCAGTTATTGGTAGAGGTATGGTAGAGGAAGTGCAGGTATTGGTTGAGGTATGGTAGAGGAAGTGCAGTTATTGGTAGAGGTATGGTAGAGGAAGTGCAGTTATTGGTAGAGGTATGATAGAGGAAGTGCAGTTATCGGTAGAGGTATGGTAGAGGAAGTGCAGTTATTGGTAGAGGTATGGTAGAGGAAGTGCAGTTATTGGTAGAGGTATGGTAGAGGAAGTGCAGTTATTGGTAGAGGTATGGTATTGGAAGAGCAGTTATTGGTAGAGGTATAGTAGAGGAAGTGCAGTTATTGGTAGAGGTATGGTATTGGAAGTGCAGTTATTGGTAGAGGTATGGTATTGGAAGTGCAGTTATTGGTAGAGGTATGGTATTGGAAGTGCAGTTATTGGTAGAGGTATGGTATTGGAAGTGCAGTTATTGGTAGAGGTATGGTAGAGGAAGTGCAGTTATTGGTAGAGGTATGGTATTGGAAGTGCAGTTATTGTTAGAGGTATGGTATTGGAAGTGCAGTTATTGGTAGAGGTATGGTAGAGGAAGTGCAGTTATTGGTAGAGGTATGGTATTGGAAGAGCAGTTATTGGTAGAGGTATGGTATTGGAAGTGCAGTTATTGGTAGAGGTATGGTATTGGAAGTGCAGTTATTGGTAGAGGTATGGTATTGGAAGAGCAGTTATTGGTAGAGGTATGGTAGAGGAGGTGCAGTTATTGGTAGAGGTATGGTATTGGAAGTGCAGTTATTGGTAGAGGTATGGTATTGGAAGTGCAGTTATTGGTAGAGTTATGGTATTGGAAGTGCAGTTATTGGTAGAGGTATGGTAGAGGAAGTGCAGTTATTGGTAGAGGTATGGTATTTGAAGTGCAGTTATTGGTAGAGGTATGGTATTGGAAGTGCAGTTATTGGTAGAGGTATGGTATTGGAATTGCAGTTATTGGTAGAGGTATGGTATTGGAAGTGCAGTTATTGGTAGAGGTATGGTAGAGGAAGTGCAGTTATTGGTAGAGGTATGGTATTGGAAGTGCAGTTATTGGTAGAGGTATGGTATTGGAAGTGCAGTTATTGGTATAGGTATGGTAGAGGAAGTGCAGTTATTGGTAGAGGTATGGTAGAGGAAGTGCAGTTATCGGTAGAGGTATGGTAGAGGAAGTGCAGTTATTGGTAGAGGTATGGTATTGGAAGTGCAGTTATTGGTAGAGGTATGGTAGAGGAAGTGCAGTTATTGGTAGAGGTATGGTATTGGAAGTGCAGTTATTGGTAGAGGTATGGTAGAGGAAGTGCAGTTATTGGTAGAGGTATGGTATTGGAAGTGCAGTTATTGGTAGAGGTATGGTAGAGGAAGTGCAGTTATTGGTAGAGGTATGGTATTGGAAGTGCAGTTATTGGTAGAGGTATGGTAGAGGAAGTGCAGTTATTGGTAGAGGTATGGTATTGGAAGTGCAGTTATTGGTAGAGGTATGGTAGAGGAAGTGCAGTTATTGGTAGAGGTATGGTATTGGAAGTGCAGTTATTGGTAGAGGTATGGTAGAGGAAGTGCAGTTATTGGTAGAGGTATGGTATTGGAAGTGCAGTTATTGGTAGAGGTATGGTAGAGGAAGTACAGTTATTGGTAGAGGTATGGTATTGGAAGTGCAGTTATTGGTAGAGGTATGGTAGAGGAAGTGCAGTTATTGGTAGAGGTATGGTATTGGAAGTGCAGTTATTGGTAGAAGTATGGTAGAGGATGTGCAGTTATTGGTAGAGGTATGGTATTGGAAGTGCAGTTATTGGTAGAGGTATGGTAGAGGAAGTGCAGTTATTGGTAGAGGTATGGTATTGGAAGTGCAGTTATTGGTAGAGGTATGGTAGAGGAAGTGCAGTTATTGGTAGAGGTATGGTAGAGGAAGTGCAGTTATTGGTAGAGGTATGGTATTGGAAGTGCAGTTATTGGTAGAGGTATGGTATTGGAAGTGCAGTTATTCGTAGAGGTATGGTAGAGGAAGTGCAGTTATTGGTAGAGGTATGGTAGAGGAAGTGCAGTTATTGGTAGAGGTATGGTAGAGGAAGTGCAGTTATTGGTAGAGGTATGGTATTGGAAGTGCAGTTATTGGTAGAGGTATGGTATTGGAAGTGCAGTTATTGGTAGAGGTATGGTATTGGAAGTGCAGTTATTGGTAGAGGTATGGTAGAGGAAGTGCAGTTATTGGTAGAGGTATGGTATTGGAAGTGCAGTTATTGGTAGAGGTATGGTATTGGAAGTGCAGTTATTGGTAGAGTTATGGTATTGGAAGTGCAGTTATTGGTAGAGGTATGGTAGAGGAAGTGCAGTTATTGGTAGAGGTATGGTATTGGAAGTGCAATTATTGGTAGAGGTATGGTATTGGAAGAGCAATTATTGGTAGAGGTATGGTATTGGAAGTGCAGTTATTGGTAGAGGTATGGTATTGGAAGTGCAGTTATTGGTAGAGGTATGGTATTGGAAGAGCAATTATTGGTAGAGGTATGGTAGAGGAAGTGCAGTTATTGGTAGAGGTATGGTAGAGGAAGTGCAGTTATCGGTAGAGGTATGGTAGAGGAAGTGCAGTTATTGGTAGAGGTATGGTAGAGGAAGTGCAGTTATTGGTAGAGGTATGGTAGAGGAAGTGCAGTTATCGGTAGAGGTATGGTAGAGGAAGTGCAATTATTGGTAGAGTTATGGTAGAGGAAGTGCAGTTATTGGTAGAGGTATGGT